>VZTM01009951.1:0-93140 GCA_013400555.1 Jacana jacana | reverse complement strand
CAACAGGAGGTATCTATATGTAAATATATGTATATATAGAGAGAATCAGAGAATACAATCATAGAATGGTTAGAGTTGGAGGGAACCTTAAAGAACCATTGAATTCCAACCCCCCTGTTGGGGGACACCTTCCACCAGACCAGGTTATTCAAAGCCCCCTCCAGCCTGGCCTTGAAGGCTCCCAGCAATGGGGCTTCCATATATACATAGACATAGACATAGACATATATACATGTGTATCTATATGTGAAAAATCAGAGCATTGCTGATATAGGAAAATCATCTCAGCCATATACTTAAGGCATAGGGTTTCAAGGAATTGGGAGTAGACTGGTATTCTGGGAATTTAGAAGCTGGATTGGATTCCATGTTCGTCTACAATCATCCCCTGTAACCTTCAGCAAAGCCCTTGGGTCAAATCCCCGGGTCTGGAGTCAAGGGGGATTTTGGGACCTGACAGCCTTTGATGATCTGGAGCTTTCTTGAACAGTCTGGCTCGTTTCCATCAAACTTTCCTGTCTGGAGGCAGTACTGGCAGAATGAATATGTTTAAAAAACCCGTGCTTTTATGGTAGTAAGAGAAGTACCACAGGCATTTCAAAACTGGATGGCTGACTTGGGCATAGTTACTGACCTTACCTATACCTTCAAACGGGGCAGCCTACTGACTGAACCCTAGAATGGTTTGGGTTGGAAAGGACCTTTAAAGGTCACCTAGTCCACCCTGCCTAACCCCCTAACCCCCCAGTAACCAGGGATATAATAATACAGATTTCCTAGGAGAAAAAGTTTTCTTGAAGTTTCTTAGATGGCAGAAAAGACAACTTCAAGTCAGGGATGATGATCTGAATAAAAGCAGTAACAAAGACACTTTTAGCTGCTCAGTTCTGCTCTCTTCAGGAGATGACTCTTCAGTCAGTAGGAATTGTTATAAAAAACTTCATTGAACTCATATTATTAAGAGAAAAAGACAGACTGTCATTGCCTGTTTAACTTTAATATCTTTCTAGGATTTATGTAACTCCCATTGGCTACCAAAAAAAAATAATAAAAATCCTTGTCAGCTTTTCTCTCTGTTGGTAATGTCAGTGGGAAATGCTCTGGGGACGTCTCTCTCCTACTTTATAGGCCTCCCTGTGGCTTTTAAATCATTGATGTAATGATTCTACACACAATTTCTCTTTCCATATAAAAAATATATTTGAAAATGTCTCTCCTGAGGAACAAAAGCAAAATCCTGCCTTTGAGCATTCTCTCTGTTTGTGTCTTTCTCTTACAAAATGGGTTTTCAGGAATCATCCTTATTGACTTCTCAGCAGTTCCTGAAACATGAGTGACAGCTTATTTGTGGAAAATATCAGGAGTGTTTGTTTACATAAGGCTGGAATAGCTGCCTTACTTTTGGATTCAGAGAGATTGTTTGAATTTACCTGCACTGATTCAATTTGTGCACTTCTGTCAAAGTTGCCCCTCAACCAAATTTCCCCATCAACCAAAGCTGATGGTTGGACTCGATGATCCCGGGGGTCTTTTCCAACCTAAATGATTCTATGGTTCTCTAAGATTGCTAGAAGCCTTGCAAGCACACAGTAGGAACTGCATTTATGCTCTGCATCAGAACTATCTGTTTGTCGGCACAGTTGATTATTTAAAGACAAGAACAAATGTTAGAGAAAAAAGAAACAATCCAGTGTATTGATAATATTTATTTCCTGTGTAGAAGGCTTGAATTGATGGCAAATGTGGTGTACTCCTTTCCTGATTAAGATTTTAAAAGGTTTATTTCTGCACAGTGGTAAATGTGTTCAGCTTCTTTGTCATGAGCCATGCTATCTTACATTAGAGCAGAGTTTGCCTCAATGAATTTATATAAAAATACATGCTGGTATATTCTCCACTGGAAAACATTTTCATAGAACCATAGAATAATTAGATTTTGAAGGGATCTTAACCCAACCCTCTGGCCTGGACACAGGGACACCTCTCACCAGACCAGGTTGCTCAAAGCCCCATCCAACCTGGCCTTGAGCCCCTACAGGGATGGGGCTCTGACCCCTGGGCAACCTGTTCCAGTGTTCACCACCATCACAGTAAAGAATTTCTTTCTGAGATCTCATCTCAATCTCCCCTCTTTCAGTTTAAAACTGTTCCCTCTCATCCTATGACTCCCCTCCCTGATCAAGAGTCCCTCCCCATCTCTCCTGGAGCCCCTTTAGGGACTGGAAAGGGCTCTAAGGTCTCCTCCGCTCTCTTCTCCAGGCTGAACACCCCAACTCTCTCAACCTGTCTAATTTTTACTCAGATTGGTTACATCTGTGTGTGATTCTATCAATAACCTTTAGGGGAACTCCTGAGGGAATTAGGAAGTTGAGCAGTAAGGTGGTAAACGTATTTCATGGCTGATGCTTAGAGAATGCCCTAAAGAGAAGAGAAATGATCCTGAACTTCTGTAAAGTTTCCATGTAGCTCAGTGGGGTACACTTATCCAGAAGAGGGTATATCTTGCAAAACCTTCAGCAAGACATGGAACCGTTCTTCTCCTGTGTCCTTTCCTTCAAAATAATCTGATGTAACAATGTTTTTTTGAGGCTTCATGTATGGATGCCCGAGGGCTGTCTTGAGACCCCTCGTTGCAAGGTTGTATAGTAGGTGCAGAGCATTATTATTATATCACATTGGCATTAAATAGAGCTAAGATTTTTAATGCTTAAAGAGACACCATGAATGTTGATCGATTCAAAACCGTTGAGATTGTTCCTAGCCCTTTGCAAAGTTTTTGGCCTCAGGCTGTTTGTGTTATTGCATTATACTTAGTCATTAAAACTAAGTGGAGATATCTCCACGCTCTGGGAAAACTAGGAGTTGGGCTAAGTGCTTATCCACACTTTGTGGATTCAGAGTTGCATTTTAAAAACATATATTTTTGAGCATTTTTTTTCAGAAAATCTGAATTTCAGTTTGTTTATTCAGTTGTTTATGGAAAGTGGAGCTTTGGTTACCAAAATCCCTTTTATTAACTATGAAAGTAAATCCAAATTCTCTGTGGTGGCTAAAAAAAGTCGTGATTGAAATAATCTTCTAATTTGAAAGATAACGTTCCGTTGAGTGTTTTAGGTGAGATCTCTGTGCTAGGGAAGAAGAAATTTGCTATGTCATTGATGAAGACTATTGCTAGATTGGTTTAGGTGATGATTTGGAAATTATTGTTCTTTTCCTGAATTTGAGTTCGTGAAACAGATGAAAATGACACAGAGGCGGATGACTGAACGTGACAAAATGTGAGCAGTATGCGACTTTGCCTCGGAAAAATACATCATTTAACTTCATTGCACCTTATTTTCTACCTTATTCGAACTTGATTGCAGGCTTGCAATTTTTGGATGGCAGACAAGGAGTTTTTCAACATTCAGAGACACACCTTAGCACTGGGGAAAAGTTGGGAAAATAAAGGTGAGGCCACAAACCCAAAATCTATTGCCTAGTGGTTTTTTTTCAGAGCCATGGGGGGTGTTTCTCAAATGCTGGCTCACACTAAAATTTGCTTGAAATAACTTGCTGCCTTTAAAAAAAAAACATATGTGAGGAATAACTTCTTTTTTGTCAGAAGAATTTGCAGGAAGAAATGCAACAGGCAGGTGAGGTGAGTCTAAACCTCTGGCTCGCTGGAACTTCTTCAGTGCCAGCACCAAGCCTGGTCTGCTGCATTCTTATTTTTACCGAGCTCTTAAGATTCATCTAAGTCTTTTAATTCACTCATCAGGTGCTAATGTTTTATTTTTTCACAACGTCCTTGTCACTGCAATGCGAAAAGATATGAGAAATAGTGCAGGTTTGGGAAAGAAATATTCAGCGTGACCCAGCATTTTAAAATGTCAGACGCCTTTCCCACCTTGTTTTTTCACTGGCTTTAATTTACTAATTATTTGAGTTACTGCTCTAAGGAGGTTTTTCAGCCATTGCCATTAATTGTTGGGTCCTGACAATGCCCTTAACCTTGCATAGGAAAGCAGTTGTGACTCGCAGGCAGTACAAAGGTCAGAATATACTGCTAAAAAGTCAAATCATGAAGCCTTTCCCCTTAAGGGAAAAAAAATTAAAATGATATTCACTGGATTTCTAATTTGAATATTCTTGCACTAAAATGCATTTTAGTTTGAGCCTGACTTTTTTGGACATTTCTTGTGGCACTAACTCCTCCATCCCAAGCCCATCCTGTTCCAGGGTGTTAACCTCTGAGAAATGCCAATGTAGTAATTCCACTTTTCTAAGGGTTCACATCAGGCAAATTTTTTCTTGTATCTCTATGGATTCCATAGACGTAACGTGTGCCTCCCTGTGTCAGGCCTTGTGTTCTTAGCTGGGATGGTTAAATAAATGCTTAACCTCCCATAACTCGGTAGCTCTTGGTGCTTATGCAAGTAAGAGCCGAATCCTTCCCCTTAAAGTTTGCCGAAGAGATGTGTAAATCTGTTTCACGATTAATATGTATTAAAAGCTTCAGCAGGTGAACTGTGGAATTAGATCATATTCTCAAATGACAGGAGGGGAGAAGTTCTTTGTTATGTCTACGGAGCTGGAACAGCATTTAAATAAACGCTGCAGTCATCCTTATGCTTTTCAAAGTTAAAAGTTTGTGGGTTTTTTTTTATCTTTCTGACCGTGAAATGCAAATTTAATGAAGTTCTCCCACATACAAAGTGCAAACTATTGCAGAATGCACAGCACACGTCGCTGCAGCATTTTCAGAGGGGAGACAGAGTAACTTTTCTCTAACAAATGATTAATTTGATGCTCTAGTTAAAAAATATCAAATTTAAGTGTGCAATAGAGCCCTTTAACCCTGGTTTGGATGCAAACATGAAGCAAATCTAAGTGTACATTTTTAAATGCACGTGATGATCTCTTCACAGTTATATATTCTAGAACTTCAGAGTTTTGGAGAGTTCAAAGAACTTGCCGGATCCGTTGCATCCTCTGGTATGACAAGTTAATTAGTACAGAATGAGAAGAGCCAAATGCTCTTTTGTATTTACCCAAGTACCTCTGGGAAGATTTGCAAAGCCTGATTTTTAGCATGCTCCCCATCTGCTGTGAGTAAACAACCCGTGTGTTCTTAAGATCTCCGCAATCAGATCCGCAGCGCTGCGGTTAGCGGCACGGTTAGAGTCTACGTGGAGCTATCGGGAGAGTTGGGCTTCTCCTCTCAGCTGAAGGGGGGGCTCTGCTGAAGATGAAGGAGCTGCTGGGGAATTACTCAGGGCTGCATTGTTACTGGTGAGTGTGTGTGAAATCACAGCGCATACCTCTCTGGGGTTACAAAACTTCCCTTAGACTTCTTGGAGGACAATGAAGCTGGTGAGAGGCCTGGAGAATAAGGCTTATGAGGATCAATTGAGGGAGATGGGAGTGTTTAGTTTGAGGAAGAGGAGGCTGAAGGGAGACCTCATCCCTCTCTACAACTGCTTGAAAGGGCATTGCAGAGAGGTTGGTGCTGGTCTCTTCTCAGGGGCAATGAGCGATAGAAGGAGAGGGAATGGCTGCAAGCTGCAGCAGGGTAGGGTTAGGCTGGACATGAGGAAAAGTTTTTCCCAGAGAGAGTGGTCAGTCAGTGGAATCAGCTGCCCAGGGAGGGGGTGGAGTCCCCATCCCTGACTGTGTTTCAGAGTAGATTGGATGTGGTGTTGAGGGATCTGGTGTAGGGGGGAACTTGTAGAGTAGGGCTGATGGTTGGACTTGATGATCCCAAGGGTCTCTTCCAACCTAAATGATACTATGATTCTATGATTCTAATGCATAAAATCCAGCAAAAAAGAAATCAATTTTTAATCCTCCCTGCTTCTGCTGGTCACACTATTCTTTATGCAAGCCAGGATGCTCTTGGCCTTCTTGGCCACCTGGGCACACTGCTGGCTCATGTTCAGCCCCTTGTCACCCAGCACCCCCAGGTCCTTTTCTGCCAGGCAGCTCCAGCCACACTGCCCCAAGCCTGTAGCCATCCATGGGGTTGGGGTGGCCCAAGGGCAGGACCTGGCACTAGAAAAGGACCCGGCATTAGAAAATGTACTTTTGCTCCAAGAAAAGGAATTCACTTTTTGTTACGTTCCACTTCTGCTTATTGGAGAAATGTGTATTTGATGAGTAATCTTTCCTCCTGGATGCAAGTTAACACTTCTGCTTTTGCTGTTTCTTGAAAGGCAAATTCTCCTGTTTATGATATTACAGTCTAGTATGATAAGAGACTGTAATTTCTCTAATAAGGTTGGATTCTCTAGGGGGGCGTTACAGGATTAATTAGAAAAAGTTACTTACTGAAGTATAAGCAAGGGCAAAAACCTTATTATTTTATATTCTTTATTATTCATTATATTCTATATTATTCTTATTTTAATAATTGAAACAAGGACCCTAAAAATCCTAAGTATGATTGTATAACTCGGAGGTAGGGAGATAATTGAATTTCAGTGTTTATTATTTCATTACACAGTTATTTTCTCTGTCTTAAAGTCTGTTATTTAAGCATTTTATGTGTGAAATTCCTAACTAAGCTCAGTTGTGGTGAAGGCTAGAATTATGGGAATCGCCACTTAGGAGGATGGCTCAAACCCCAGTTTGGGGACCTTGGGCTTGTTGTAACAGGGTATGCTCCATCTGCAATGGCTGAGCTGAAGTTCTGCTCGCCCAGACGTGGAAGAAAAGGAACCCTGAAGGATAATGAAAGGGTCAGAGGTAGAGGAGTGTTTCTGTATGAGGATACACTAAACATTCTAATCTCTTGGAAACAGAACACCTGGGAATATTTCCTCTTTATGGAAACACTGGGACTACTTCCTCTTTATGGAAACACTGGGAATACTTCCTCTTTATTTTACCCTTTGAACCCTAAGCAGCCTTTTGGTTAATTCTCTCTTCAAATATGTGGTTTTTTTTTTATCTAACCAGCGACCCACCTGGCTTTGTTGGCTGGCGAGATCTCTCTACTACACATCTACCCGTGCAGCTGCTTCTTGCAAAGACTCCACTGCTGGAAACTCAAAGGAAGGCTGAACTGAGATATTGGTAGGAAGTCATAATATCTGTACATAGCTATATGGTAGAATAATGCCACTTTTTTTCTGATACTCTGCAGAAGTGTGTCTACAGTTGCCTTTAGCTGAGAAATTTCATCTGGAAACAGAAAGTACCTGCATGCATTTTTTTAGCATATTCCTGGTTTCTTCTTTTTCTAATCTGCCCAATATTTCAGTAGTCTCCATTATTTACAGTTTATGTCAGTCTTGGAGGAGATGCTGAAAACCTGCAATAGCACAGACAGAAAGCAATTGGAAGAAATACATGAAAATAGATGGTTATAAGAGGAGTCAGTGAAAAACATTAGGGCTTTGGGGTTTTTTTCTACCAAGACAAATGCAGAAAAAGCTAATTGTGCCAGAAAGTTGCTTTTTATTTTTTTGATTCCACTCTAAGTTATTTTGCACAGCAGTAGATGAACATGGAGAGACTTCTGTGTGGTGTGTGGAAGACATTTCTCACTGTATGACTTTTCTCTCTTCAGCCCCTCTCTTCGGGAACAAAATCTCTGGTTACATTCACGACTTACTTGTTTAGACTTGTTTCTGGCTGCATGATTAATTATGTAAGGTAAATAACTAATTTATAAATTAAACATGTATGCAACCTTTTAATGTATGTAAGTAATTATTTAATTTGTTCATGTATTCTTTTCTCGTTTCCAGTGAAACGATTATAATTATTGCTATTTTAAGAGCAAATGAGTGTGAAATTGCAGATGTCTTTGAAGGAACAGACTTCATTTAGGCAGGAGGTGGTAATTGAAATAATTGAACCTCACATTGTAGTTAAATTTGCCTCATGCTTCTATCCTTTAACAGTCACAAAAGAATATGGAATTAAGTCCTTTAAACTTTGAGATGAGATTAATTTCATGTCAATGTGCCCGAGACAAAGACAAAAGGAGGAAGAACACTTGAAACGGGGGGGCTTCTGTGGTCTTCCTCACAAAACAGCTTCTGGGAACAAGCTTCTGGAACAAGTCTCTCTGACAGGAAGTTCTCTTCGGGTACATAAAAAGGAAAGGCTGGACCATGTCAGAAATGCACAAGCCTGAGGATGGGCTTTTCCAAACATTTCAGTATGCTTATGTCTCTGTGAGGGGTTTTCTTTGGAATGGAAGAGATGTGGCTGCCCTGAGAGCCAAACCTCCTTCCCATAGATGGCCCCACACAAAGCTGGGTGGACAGAACTGGGCATGGGAGGACATGGAACTGTCCAAACTGGGAACTTCTCCTGTCCCTGCTCTGCCACCCCGGGGCTGAGGAAGCTTTAATCTGGACTTTTGTCCTTCTGAGGGATATGGTGTAGGGGAGAACTTGTAGAGTGGGGCTGATGGTTGGACTTGATGATCCCAGGGGTCTCTTCCAACCCAAATGATTCTATGATTCTATGATTCAACCCATCCTTGTGCTGTAACTCTCAGACCCCACTGCTTTGCCAGTGCTGTAAGTGGTCAGGGCAACCTGCCCTCGTGGGAGGTGTCCCTGCCCATGGCAGAGGGTTTGAACTTGGTGCTTTTTAAGGTTCCTTCCAACTCTAACCATTCTATAATTCTACGAAAGAAGTTTTCTAAAAAAAGAAGGGGTTGATTCCCCTTCATACCATTCAGAGCAGGTCATTACCTCGCTGACACAGCTTGATGCTTCCAGCAGAACACTCAACTAGTGGAAATGGGTGATTTAGTGTTTCGGGGTCTTGCTGAGGTCGCGGGGTCTCCCCTTGGGGCAGGGCTGAGACCTCACAGACTAATTTAACAAGAATTATTAACACTGTTGTGCTTATTGTGCCTCCAGCCGGAGTTACCCATTCATCTTCTTTCTCCCGTGTTGGTGAGGTCTCCCTGACTTTCTAGCTACCCCAGGGTAAGCTGAAAAATTTCACTTAAACAAAGTTCAGATTGATAGAGCATCATGTTGTATAACTGTTTTCTTGTCTAGTTCATACCACACAGAGTTCCTGTAGTAGATTTAAGATTTAAGATGCTGACAAGTTCTCCTCCCCTGGGAGGGATGAGTTGCTTTATAGTTATTAAGGTTTCAATGTGGAACAAGAAACGGGGCCTTACAAAGAAAATAATCCCATTGATTTTGTGTAGCTTTTTGACTGAAAGGTTGTTCCAAAGACAAAAGAAAATACTTTTGAGGAAAATGAAGAAACGATTGAGAAGAGAAAGAATGGTTCTGCTGATTGTTACCTTTTTGGCTTTTAGCCGCTTGTCAAGTACCTCTTGTTGGGAGTGAAAAAGCAGAAGAGAAATTGGAAAGTTTTCCAGATAATTATCAAAAAGCCTCAATGCAGTCCTTCCTGACTCTAGTTGCCTGCCATTTTTATGTGGAAACATGTTGGTTTTAGTAACAAGTAACAATTCTAACTATAAATGATAAAAAAACCAAACCCAAGCCTTTTTGTTAGAATCATAGAAAACACAAGCGCCACGTGAGATCTAGTGGAGCTGTGTTTGAGTCTTCCAAGGTGGCCACAGTTGGCATTCTCTCACCTCTTGGCTCCATGGTCCCCTGCTGTGGAAGGTGCGCGACTCTGGACTCGACTCTCTGGTCATTGGGATATGAACCCAGGTTCCCCTCTCTCCTTTTCAGCTGGAGGGTCAAAAAGAAACCAGGCTGTGAGTAAAACGCTTAATGCACATAAAGGGTAAGAGGTTTCTCTTTCAAAACTAACAGATTTTTTTAAATTTATTGTAGATGACCCTCATGAGTCTTTAATACAGCTGGGATGGATGTTAAAGCACTTGAGGTATATGCCAACTGCAGCAACAGCGGTGAAATACAAGTCTTTATATGCAATTCTTTATTCCTTCAGCTAATGAGGACTTCCAGAAGAAAAACCCACCTGGCTGATTTGATTTAGGTAGTTTTGAGGATGATAGTGACTCATTTCTGGAACACTGCTGCAACAGCACGCTGCGGAGCTGAACAAATTTGTGTCGGTCATGTGTTTTGTTCAGTGTTACTTCTAATTATTCACTAATCGTGATCTCAAAAGGTATTTAGAGAGAGAGACTTCTGGCCTGCTAAGACCAGTATCATGCTGACCTTAACTGTACCAGGAGCATTTGAGACCCCTTTCTCAGAATGCTTTCAAACCACTATCCAGTTTCACTTGGGCCCTGGCCGACTTTCATAAAGAGGATCTCTTTTGTGGCGACAGATATTTTCCTTTCTAGTTTGGCAGCTTACATGATCAGTCTTCACATAACAACATTTTGTCCCTACTTGGCATTTCTGAAACCTGTATTTTATACTTCTGGTTTGAAGCCTAGTTTTGGAGCTCACGCTTAAAAATGAGTTGAAAAGCAGGAGAATGCTTACGAAAGAACCAGAGGAACGAGTTGGCATCTGGAAAACTGGATTACACTTATAAGATTTAAGAAAATGAATCTGTTTGTAGCTTAAAGAAAGGTTAAGAATTTATTTGACTATAATCTACAGGGGAAAAAAAAAGAGAGCAGATATTGGGAAATAGGGATCTTTAACCTAAAAACCAAAGAACATAAGATTTTTCATTTATTATTATTCAACTACACAACATGAATAAGGTGCCATTTTATCATGAGTAGTGATTAACTGTTGGACTAAGGTTTTCTCTTGTCGTTGTGTCTTCTGGCCCTGCTACAACAGAAGAATGAAAAATCTTTCAGGTTTCTGTGGCAGAGACAGAAATGTGTCAGAGGAATAACGTGTGGCCTGGGATCTGGATCAAGCATTGATTTCTTTTTTTACTTGGTTAACCTTAGCTGGATCAAGACCTGAATCAGGGAGGCAGAAAAGCTGGTTATGGAGAAAGAGCCTGAATCTTTGTATTTTCATTTCATATTTGCTGAATACAGTTTTTTTAAGGTTACAGGGTTTGTTATAGGATTATTATTATTATTTTTAAAGTTATTTCTTTCTATAGAAAAGAAGAAGGGAATGGAGGAATATCTCAAACCATACAGGGCACTTTTCTTTGTTAAGGTCTGTACTTCCCTCGGGCTCTGCACAGGAGTAATGGGCTGCTTGAAGTTTCATGTATGCTTGAAAATTCAAGAGAGAAGTTATACTCATTAAATCAAACAAACAATTCCCCAAACTATTCTGCACATCCACAGGTCCCTTCACCCACACCGGATAAATAAGCAGATGCTCATCAGAAGGACGCCTCATTTGGGTAAGGGTTACTTGGGCTGTAGACATTATAGGGAGGACAATACATATGTTTACATCACAGCTTCCTCTGAAATTTTTAGAATCCAGTTATAATAGGGACTTCTGGGAATCTAGAAATTGGTAGCTTCTGGCTACCCTGCAAGAGTTTGTAAATTCCTCGTGTCACACAGCCTGCCCACACTCTCTGTGTCGAGCCCCAACGGGAAGTGAAGTTCCTCTTCCCACAGCATATCTGGAGAGCTCAGCTGAGATAGTAATGAATCTCGAGGCTACTTGGCCTGTCCAGCTAAGGTAACAGATCCTGGCAATTCTTTAAGATGTTGATGACCATCCTCTCTAATTTATCTGCTCAGACCTCAAGCTGTCTGCTCTCCTTCCTTGTCCTTGTAGGCAAATATCAACTACGGAAGCACTGGCAATTCTGTTTTAAAACTGAGTAATATTGCTACAGGGCCATGATTCAGGTCACACTTGCTACCCTTTGTAACACTGACATGGAGAGGGCCAGCCTTGGTTTGTACTATAGATTCAGAATCCTCACGGTCAAAGTGTGTCTGCATTAAGGTCCTCTTTTGGGCCAGGAGTGTTCTTTTGGAGCAAGTCCCTCAGTTGGAGAGAGTAGACGGGATCTGGTTTCTCCTCAGATGAAATTAAGTCAGAATTTGCACTCCAGGAACTCATCTACTCTTCTCCCACAGGTAACTGGCTGTCCATGGGACCACACAAGGGTCAGAGCAGCCCACAGTAAACCCCCCTAAATCTGTATTTGGTTCTTGTCACCAACAGTAGGTTCTCAGCCTAAATTGTTACACCTAAAAGTCTGCTTCTATTGGTACCTCTATTCCTTGCTAATTAAGAACAGGCATTTGAAAAGTAGCTTTTCAAACTTGCACTTTGCATATTTGATTTTTTAATTAATATTTTAATTTCTACCAGAATGGTGCAGTCATTTTTTTCAGTCACTTCCTTTTATCATTCTCTCTCCTTTGCTCCATGCTGTAATGCTCTGAGATTATATTTTTAACATTCATTAGCCTCCCCAGCTGTTTGGAAAAAAGGTTCCTTCTTTGTCAGGGGGAACATTTTTGCAACCTCAGTGACAATTGGCAAACACTCGGTAGACAATTTCTGAATTTCCATGGTTCAAATGGCCAAAAAAAATTCAATTGCCATTTGTCTTCACACTGGTTTTCCTTAGACAGATCCCAAAATGATGCTCAGGCTACATCTGTGTCGCCTCTAGAGAATAACTGAACATGGTCCAGGTAGCTCAGAAACAACTATGCTGACCAACTGTTGCTGCTACAAAATATTTGAGTGTGCCTGAGGTCAG
Source organism: Jacana jacana (assembly GCA_013400555.1). NCBI lineage: Eukaryota > Metazoa > Chordata > Aves > Charadriiformes > Jacanidae > Jacana > Jacana jacana. The sequence continues at coordinate 80,570 of VZTM01009951.1, read as the reverse complement.
GGCTGCAAGAGTTTAAGATGACTTTCCCCTTAATTGATTTCTGGTGAGTCTGGTCTCCTGAAGGTAATATGTTCTTGCTGTGTGGTGTAGAGCAAAAGCAGAAGGGAGAAATGGAATATATTCCAAGTGTGGAGAGACAGAGACTGGAGGAGAGTCAGAAAAGGAAGCTGGAGAAAGAAGTTGGCAACAGATTAGGACAAGAAAACAAAATATTGCACTTTGCTGTGATCTTTGGGTGAGGAATGAATTTCAAACAAGAAGAAATTCTACCAGGTAAGATAGAAAAGACAGACTGTGGGACCAGGGGGCTCTGTTATTTAACTGGGATTGGAGTTAGGGTCACTAAGATCACCTTGAATGAAATTTAAGCAGGAAGTTGTCTTCCACCTCCAGAAGTAAAACTTTGAATGTCTATTCCCTGATGGTTTACATCATGAAGCCTCTATACACAGCAGCTTTCATAGCCTTCACCTCTTCAAGAGTCTTCTATCCTGCCCTGTGCTGCACGCTCAAGTGCTTGTCAGGCTAAATGCACATCTGCTCAATTGCCTTTGTTCCGAGACACTTTTGATTTGTTGCCTTGGCAGAGGGAGATTTTTAATCAAAGCTTTGGAAAAGAGGTGTTCACACTCATGATCCAGTCGAGCTCTTGTGTAATGCTTTTCTGTTTTGTTTCTTTTAAGACAGTGTGGTTTTAGCTAACTTGCTTTCATAGCCCATAAACCAGCTTGGACTTCGCTTGGGAAGAGCTGCTTCTATCACAGGAGTCCTTACTTTTATTTATATATATATATACACTATATACTTATATATAGTCCTGGCTTTTATTGATGATTCAAGTTTTTTCATGTACTATGTGTCTTGAGATATTTGAGGCTGAAGTGGTGAAATATGGTTCAGATCTCTGTGTGTTCTTGGAATATCATAGAATCATAGAATGGTTTGGGTTGGAAAGGACCTTCAAGATCATCCAGTTCCAACCCCCTGCCCTGGGCAGGGACACCTCCCACCAGGCCAGGTTGCTCCCAACCCCATCCAGCCTGGCCTTGAACCCCTCCAGGGATGGGGCAGCCACAGTTTCTCTGGGCAACCTGGGCCAGGCTCTCACCACCCTCACACCAAAGAACTTCTTCCTGAGATCTAATCAAAATAGAGGTGATTATCTTCCTGCAGCCTCTGTGGGTTACATGACTGATCTGGAGCTGCACCAGTACCTTTTACTGGTGTGGTGTATTGACCAAGCTGTGGGAATGTTTCTTGTTTGTCTTTATTTGGTTTCATGTGGCTGTGCTAGGAAAAACAAGAAAGAAGAGGAAAACTTAGTTGAACATGACAGGCATCTTGCAAACCCTCTCAAGTTTTCTTTTTTCCAAGTGGATGCTTTACCTGAAAGCAGCAATATTTCCCATTATCTCAGCCAGGACTGAGCCAACTTGCTATTTGAAGACCATGAAATAGAGGTGTGTAAAACTCCAGCTTTTCAAGTGTTTTGCTCCAACTCTCACAATAGCAATGATTTTACAGAAATGTGTGGATGGGCCCTTGATGTAGATACTTTATGATTTTATTGATTTAAGATAGTAAGAATTACTATAATGCAACTGTGTGTGGATGTTTGGGTTTTTTTTATTAATTGGATTTTTCTGCTTGTTTAAAAACAGAAATATTTCAGAAAAAGGAGAAGCAGGCAGTGCTTTCTAGCACTTTTTAACCAAAGAATCTTCTGTAGACTAGTCTTTGTACTGCAATAGGTATCGCATTGTTTATAGAAAGGTGTTGGTGTCAAGAAGAGGGATTGAGAACGATTTACCGAGAAATATACTGAAACCTGTTGGTAAAGATACTCTCCTGGGATATAAAGGTTCAAATCCCATCAAAAAGAGAAGTTATTTGTTGGAATGTGAGTCTCGAGTCTGACTGAAAGGCCCTGCTTTTTGTCTGCTTGGAAACAAAACCAAAAGAAGGTGCCACATCTTTCCAGTGAATTCTGTAAATGTCTTTTCAGTTTATCCTATTAATTGTTAATACTTAAGTTTATAGAAAAATATATATGAGAAGAAAGACTCTTAATCCTTAAATAATTTTAAAAAGCACTGCTTTTTTGCTTTGTTGAAGAAAACAAAGATTTACCTTTCTGATCCAAATACATCATTTTTCCACCTGCTTTTTAAAGTGTCATTAAAATGAATAAACATTTGCTTGAAGAGAGACAGAATCACAGACCCACAAGCTTGCAGTGGAGCTGGATTTCTCAGTAGGAAGAGTAGATAGTACTGCAGATAGTCCAGAATGTTCTTGATTTCAGAATGAGCAGGGAGAGAAATATGGAGATGCAGCTGGAGAAGGACCACGCTGCTCCATTCATTCTAATTTGCACCGTCCTCAGAATGGACTGGGCAAAACACGGGTTTCCCAGCACATCCATCTAGGGCAATAATTGGGAATTTAATAAAGTACATTTGCAGCTCAGGGAAAGTCCCTCTATAACTGCATTAATGAAAACACGTCTCTCCACCATGGTTACAAATAATGCAAGATTATTCCATTTTTAACTATTATTCTGAAGAATTCATAGCACTGAAAGCCATTAAATAAAAACACTTTAACCTGTTTAATACTGGGGCTCTAATGAATTATGTATGGAAGTAATTTTGTCTAGACTGTGCTAAGTAGCAGAACTGTGGTTTGCTTTTTGTTTGTTTACACCTTTTTTTCCCCCCCTCCTCTTATCACAGAACAGCTCATGTAAAGCAGTTCCAGGAGAAGTTTTAAAACCAGCTTTTGACTTTGTGCCACCGTACACTGATGAACATAATTGATGTGGGTACAAATAACAGGATTTTGACTTTCAGAGAAGTGGGATAAGTGAGATAAAGAGCCGTGTGAGGCCGGATACGTTTGATGTCAAAAGTTTTCCTTTTGGATGTAAACTTAAGGTCCAGGTGACATTGCTTCTCACAGTTTGGCCCTAAATCTCGTATCTGAAATGAGTTAATTAGATGAAGAACTAATGAGATATAATGTTATTTGTAAATTTAGTATTTATTTGAAAGGCACACTAATATTATATTAATAATTTTGTCTTTGTGTGTTCTAGCTGAGCTCAGAAAGGTTGCTTTTTGCCTACTCTCCTGAGACCACGAATAAATGAGTCCCTCTTATTCCGTGCACTGTGCTTTTGTAGCACCAGCAAGTTAGCCCAACCAGGTCTGCACAGTTGTTTGCTGCAGAAAGGAGAGCCTTGTGTTCAGATGAACCGAAAGAAGCAGCTTTCAAGGGAAAAGAATCCTTTTTCATTGAGTCAGCCCCGTCTCACAAATAAACAGGGAGCCTAAAGAGCCTCCTCAGGTAAAACACTATTGATAGTAAACCACATTTTTTTTACCATGCTTGATTAATGGTATAAATTGAAAAAGAATAAAAAGAGGTATGATTAGGAAGAGAAAGTGCTCAAAAGCCCACCTCTCTCCTACCATCCTCCTGCTGAGTCTTTAGTCTTGCAGCTGAAACGTAAACCCGACCCTGAATTTTATCTTTCAGTGTTTTCTCATTACTGGGTCTCATCACACATTTTAAAAATTGCAATTGTAAGGAACTATAAGCCAGGAATCTGTTACTTACATGCAATTGTAGATGTGGATCAAGTCATATCTACTAATTGATAAACTAATCAGTTTATTGACACCTCCACAGATGGATTTTTCCATATTACAAATTATTTTGAGGATCTTTTTCGAATCCCTCCTAAATTTTTTCCAAGTAATTTTTGAAATGTGTGCTGCACAGCATGACACAATATTCCAGTACTAGTCTCACTAATGCCCTTCACAGCAATAAAGACCAGCTCTTTGGTAATCTTGGTATTTGCTGGCTTAAGCATTCGGGAATCACAGTCAATCTCTTATCTATCGCACTGTGCCCAACGCTCACGCTTAATTAGCTCTTTCACTACAGGAGCTGGGAATCTTTCTCAGTGTAAATGTGTTTCAGAATATTTCAGTCTGTTTTGCTTTTAGGTCTTGTTTTTGTCTCTGCAAACTACATGGTCTTCAAAAAAACCAAAACCCCCAAACCTTCTGGAACAATCCCATGACTGTGCACAGCAGCTCCGCGCGCTCTTATTGGCATTCTGCTGATTTAGTGTAATTTTCAGGCTGCTCGTGTATAGAATTCAGGGTTTGTTCGTCTATTACACGTCTTCTGGTGAGAGGCCTGGAGAATAAGGCTTATGAGGATGGACTGAGGGAGTTGGGATTGTTTAGTTTGAGGGAGAGGAGGCTGAGGGGAGAGCTCATCCCTCTCTCCAACTGCTTGAAAGGGCATTGGAGAGAGGTTGGTGCTGGTCTCTTCTCACGGGCAATGAGCGATAGAAGGAGAGGGAATGGCTGCAAGCTGCAGCAGGGGAGGGTTAGGCTGGACAGGAGGAAAAAGTTTTTCCCAGAGAGAGTGGTCAGTCAGTGGAGTCAGTGGAATCAGCTGCCCAGGGAGGTGGTGGAGTCCCCATCCCTGACTGTGTTTCAGAGTGGATGAGATGTGGTGTTGAGGGCTCTGGTGTAGGGAAGAACTTGTAGAGTGGGGCTGATGGTTGGACTTGATGATCCCAAGGGTCTCTTCCAACCTAAATGATTCTATGATTCCATGCTGCGGTGGCTTTGGGGCTATTCCACCTTTCTGCCCTCCCTCCAACAGCAGCACATATGGAACATATATGGGTGGGTACCAAGTGGCAGGAGCGTCTTTAGCCACTAAGTTGAACCCATCAAAGTCAAAACATCAAAATAGGAGTTGCTGTATTTTAGGAATAATTATAATGTAAAGTGCATCCTTTGCTACCCATGCTCCTTCCACCCAGAAAGTTTGCAGAAGGGTCATAGCTCTTCACACGCTTTTCTTCTGGACTTTTGTCATCAAGTTGTGATGCGGGATGAGAACTGGTTCACAGAATCATAGAATGGTTCAGGTTAGGAGGGGCTTTAAATCCCACCCAGTCCCATCCCCTGCCCTGGGCAGGGACACCTCCCACCACACCAGGTTGCTCCAAGCCCCATCCAGCCTGGCCTTGAACCCCTCCAGGGATGGGGCAGCCACAGTTTCTCTGGGCAACCTGGGCCAGGCTCTCACCTACCTCACACCAAAGAAGTCCTTCCTACTACTCTAATTTTGCCTCTTCCAATTTAAACCATTACTGTTTGTCATATGGCTCCCCTTCCTGATCAAGAGTCCCTTCTCATTTCTCCTGGAGCCCCTTTAGGGACTTTCTTTTTCCCTGTTAACTCCTGCCCAGTCTCCTCACTACCACGTTTCTAAGAGCTCTAGTGGCTTTTCAGAGTGTTGTGTGTGCCATCTCTTTTGTTCTGTCTTCCCAAAGCTGCCTCCTTTCCCACAAGGCTGCTTCTGTTTTATATCTTTACCGATATCATGAGGCAAAAGTGGACACAGAAGGACGGGAAAGAGGCTTTCAGAGCACTTCAAAATTACAGGATTAAACTTTTTGTAATTTAAATGAATATATAAAGGAAGGTGGAGGAAGGTTTGAAGGCAGTGTTGGAAAGTGTGTCAACCTGGTGCTGCTTTTCTTCATTTTTTTGTTGTTGTTTTAGTTCTGGTTTTCCATTTTTATTTTTTTTTTAATCTCTTTCGAATGGTGTGTGCATTCTCTTTTCTGGTTTTGTTGCCCAATTCCCTCCTGACTTCATTAAAACTCCTGACCCTGTGCCAAGAGAAGCTTTCATTTTCATGTTCCCGTTGTTTCAGGATCCTGGGATTGTGGTGACTTTCTGATTGATGTCAAGGTGTTAATCACTGTGCTTTCTAGCCAGTTAGCAGTAACCATGTTGTCTGTTTTCCATTTGAACCACATGAAGGTTCAGTAAAAGGACTACTCACTCTTACTTCGCTCCAGCATGAGGTCCTTCCCATGGGAGAGAGTCCTCTGTGAAATTCTCCAATGCGAGTCCTTCCCATGGGATGCAGTTCTTCATGTCCTGCTCCATGTTTTTTTTCCATGGTGTGCACTCCTTCAGGACCAGACTACTCCAGCGTGGGGCCACAAGTCCTGACAGAAAACCTGTCTTGTTTATATAATATATGTATATTACCTTTATATATAACTCAGATTCTAGCACAGTTCTTGGTCTAGGACTATGGCTCCTATGTACCAGTGTGAGATAAAGTGGCTATATTTAATAAGTGAGTGTAAGAGGATGCACCTCATCCCTGCTTTCTTCCCTGGATCAACAGAACAGACTGCAGACACTGATTTATTGGGATATGGTGGTGAACGACCTCTCTGCTACTCGACTTCACCAAAGAACTTCTGAATTTCTTGATTTGCAGCATCCATGTTGTTCAAACTCCCATAAACTCAGGTTGATTCCCTCCTTTTATCTCTTAAATACCCTGGTATTTTTTTAAGTCGGAACTGTTTGATCAGTACTTTCAATAATGATTTAGTCATTTACTGAGATTGTGGGGTTTTCCCGGTCTTTGTTTCAGCAGGAGAAATGAGAATGTGTCTCCTTGAAATCCAGCTGGTTCTAAAAAAAAGAATTAATAGAAAGACCAACTGCTCAGACTGGCTTTTTCTGTGTTAAAGTGGTTATCTGATCTGTTCTCTTCTGAATCTTGTCAGAATTATCTTTTTTCTTTTTCTTTTTTTTTTATGCTGTGGTTCATCCATTTTTCTTTTTGGTGTCCTCATCTTAAAACTGTCTGTTCATTTAAAAGTAATCCCCAAGTACAGATTAATGGCTAGTTATGATTTTGGCCTGATCATCTACTTATTTCTATTATAGAGAGAGCGACTATTGGCAAGAGTAATAGATATATCATAAATTGCAGGGTCAGGTCATTAACTGCAATCGTTATGCCTCTAATACTTTATCTGCTTCATCACTCCTCTGTCTACAAATCCATCTCAGGGAGGAAAATTTTAATGCTCCAAGTCTCTAAGCAGCTTTAAATACCTGCCCTAGCTTTTAAAAATCAAACTCGATTGTCCCTCAGCTGAGGAAGTTTACCTCCCAAACCAGCCTGGACCGAGGACAGGAGAGGGTTGTTCGATCATGCACGAGGAACAACTTGAAATCTTGTACCTATCGACCCTTCAGAGTGAAAAATGTGGCCTTCCTATCTCTCGACAGGGAAATTTCCTGGGCGTCCAGCGGGGCCACGCGAGTCAGCTTCGGGATCTGGGAGTCGGAAAGACGGAACAGTAAACTCATGGGTTGTTTGTAATAGGGAAACAGCAGTTGTTTGGGGGCTTGAGGGTTTTTTGGGTTTGTATTGGGTTGGTTTGGGTTTTTTTCAGTCATTGTGTTTTTATTTTTCTTAAGAAACATCTTAAATATACCTTCTGTGAATTTCTCTTCCTCAAACCTCTTTCCAGTTCGAAAAGCCGAATGATTTTCATTAACCATTTTCTCTCCACAATGTTCCAACATTTTTTAATAGCCTTTTTTATTCCACCCCCACCCCCCTACTCCCCCAACATATAAAATACTGTATTAGAAGTATTTTTAATGTTTTCTGGGACTGTCTGCATAATTCCCAAGTAGGTAATGCTCCTCTCAAAAAGCTACGGTGATGATACACTTGATCAAAGGAAACAATTACTGTTTTAACCTTAAGACAGAATTCAGGTGCAGTTGGAGGTACCTGTTTTGGGAGCTGAGGATGAGGGTTGGTAGATGAGGAAAATAGAATAAGGGTGAGCTTTTCTACTGCAGCTGGAAACCTTGAAATTCTCCCTACGTATCTTCCCCCTTATGATAAGGAAAAGTGAGGAGACTTTTGTCAGATGGAGGAGTCACAATATTTTGAAAGTGTTGGACGGGAGAAAATCATATAAAAGCTCTGGGCATTTCACTCCTGGTTTAGATATCCTGTATTAATTTCCCTTTGCAAACTTAGCATTCAGAAAGTGAGAGTTCAGTTTAAATGTGAAATCATCTTTTGGGTTGGTTTGTTGTTTTTTTTTTTAACTGAAAAAGGAGCCTTTTGTCTGAGCTGTCACTGCAGCATAATTTATCCTGCATTTATTACCATGCACATTCAGTCACTATTCATTTTTTATTTCCTAGGGTTAATTAGAGTTTTAAAGTATACTTACTCCCCCACTGCTACATAATTACAGCTTATAATGAATTGTCTCTGAATTGTGATTGGTTACTGTGGCTTCTCATGGACTAAGAGGTAAACCTGGAAACAGGAAGCACATGTTCCACATTGTTTAGGAAAACAATTACCCCTCTGAAAGCTAAGTGTCTCCTCTGCCCTTCTCGACAAGGTGCATCCTGTTGTCAAAGAGAAAAGGTGGGTAATGGATAGGAGTGTTTGCCCCCCATCATTTTCATACCTGAGTCAGAGGGTCACAGGAATCTCTCTCCATTGACTATTAGAGATGCACCAGAGAAGTAGCTCCAAGATGTTTTCAAAGCCCCTGCTCATTGGTGTTGAGGGATCTGGTGTAGGGGAGAACTTGTAGAGTGGGGCTGATGGTTGGACTCCATGATCCCAAGGGTCTCTTCCAACCTGAATGATTCTATGATTCTATGATACAACAGTTTCCCCATTTCGCTGCTCTCTACAAACCTCCCGCAAGGAGCTACTGTGTCATTATTGGAAATAACCACACGTTGTGATGGCCAAAAATATGTATTTCCATGTGGTTTTGCCATCACAGAAATACACATATTCAACCATTTCCACATTTGAAAATTCACCTTAGTCCTGACCCTTTAAAAAAGGTTAAGAAACACATGATTTTAAGACCTTATGGAAGACGCTACCCTAAATCATAATGCTTTTGTACTCTCTTATGCACACAACTGTCATTTTGTCCTTTGAGATTCAAACCCAGTTCTGAACCCAGAAACTTTCTTGAGGGTTTTGCAGATTTTTCTTGGCTCTTGATCGTATGCGTTTTGGTAGTCCAACAGAGAAAATGACCAGGCTCTTCCTGGGGTCAAACAGCTTTTCAGTCTTCATGTCATGTTGAAAGGAAAAGTAAAAATGGATTTTGTTCTTTGAAGGAAACATAGCTCACCTCTGCAGACAGGGGAGGGGGACACTCTTTCTGCAGGTGATATGTCATTCAGCTGAGTTTGCATTGTGGCAACATCTCACGTGAAAACTCAAACGTGATTTTCTACATGTTCTTTTATTATTTTTTTTTAATTATTATTTTTTATTTTAAACTGAAGGAGTTTCTTCCCTTGCATTCTGTTGCCTACTTTCCTTCTGATAATGTGCAACATAGTAGGTGTTACTTCCCCAGTAGCCTGCCAAGGAGGTAAAATCATCCTCTATTTGGAAAATTGCGAATAAGAAATTATTAAGAATAGAAAGCTGTCTTTAAAAGGAAACGATTAAAAGTGATTGATTCAACTATAGAAGGATCCTTTATTTCTATATCCTTTTAATCAGAGGGTCTGTAGTGACTAGCAGAAGATTCTCCCATTGGGCTGTACAACTTGTTTTCCTGCCCTTGGAAGCTGTAAAACCAGGAGTATACTTTCAGTAACAAAAGAAGGACTGTTAAAGAACAGTGAGTGTAACAAATCTTTGCTGTAAATTAATTGCAAGCATGTCTTTTGCATTGGAATGTGTTAGAGGAGCAATAGGGAGTGGTTTTGAAAGGAGTACATGGTGCAAAAAATGTTGTGATTGATGTCTCAACCTTTGTATGACTCTTTATTCTAATCATCTGATAGACACAAAAGAAATTCCAACACTAGCCCAGAAGGCTGTTTCTGTCCTGGAGAGGTGAAGGGTAGCCAAAGTGGGGAGCTTCAAGCCAAGTCAGTGCTCGTTATTAATTGCTTCATGAAAGGAAAATCAGTGAGAGAGTGGAAATTGAGAGGGTCATTGAGAAATTGAATCTGGCAGCTGGCTTTTAGTTGCATCAGATACAGAAACTGACAAGATGGGCTCTGGAGACAGTATTTCCCAACACCTGCCTTTCAAGTTCCTTTATTTAAACCAGAGAAAACTCCCAGGATGCTTCCAAATAAGTCTCTTGAGCGTGTAGCCATGTGCCTCACCCCTTCTCAATCATAGAATCATAGAGTTGCCCAGGTTGGAAAGGACATTTAAGATTATCTAGTCCAACCATCAACCTGACCAATAAAACCCATCACTAAACCATATCTCTAAGTGCTATGTCTACCCCTCTTTCAAATACCTCCAGGGATGGTGCCTCAGCTGCTGAGGTTGTTGTCCTGAGAGTTCTCACATGACAGTTGCATCTGACGCTGATGGCTTGATAACAGGGGGTCCCTGCAGGTCCCCAAACCCTTCTGTCCTCTGTGCCAAACTGATCTCTCTGTCCCTTGGAGCAAACAAGCCAAGGTAATTCAGCTACCCTCCAGCTTGGAATCATAGCAGAAGTACAACCAACCTGAGATCCCTTGTAGGAACCTGTAAGAAAACCCAACGATCTAAATTTGCTAAACCAAAGTCAGTTCTGGCAGTGAATCTGTTCTAAATCTTGGTATGACAGAAAAAAATGTTGAACAAAGTTTGCCAAGTTTTCACCTCTAGAGAATCATTCTTAACTCCTTCTTATTTCCACACCAACGTGCTTATGTATTTGTTAAATCATAGCATGTGGCCATTATGACTCAGCTATAAAGGCAGGGTGTCGTATTCTGTTGATTCCAGCACAGAGACACTTGTATTTATGGGAGAAAAAAGTTAGCTTAATTCTTACAACTGAATTATTTCAAAGTCAAAACAACTTGTCGCATGAACATAATCTGAAAGTATCAAATCAACTTACTCTATTCTGCTTAATCAAAACACCTTTCAGTCCTGCCAGAATGACACATAGCAGGCTCATTACCCTTCTGTCTAACGAACAGAGACGACTTGTTTTCACTCTCCCAGTCAAACCATCCGCCTGCCGTTTTCCTCCGCGGTCCCTGGGAGCACCTTTAACTTCTTCCATTGAGACCTTGTTGACTGGAGCTCCCTGTCTTCTCTGTCCCACAGAGAAAATGGAAATCTTTGGTTGTCTGTGTACATCTTGAAAGTTAAATATTTGCTAAAATATCTTCCTACAATAAGGACGTCTGAGCATGCATTTAAGCAGTTTTTTCTGGTTTGTTTGGGGTTTATTTTGTTTGGTTGGTTGGTATTTTTTTTAGATCCAGGGTGGAAATGTCATGTGTTGTGCACAGCTGCTGCTCAGAGCCTGAGCACAGATTAATATTCACGCCTGAAGAGAGAGGGAGCTTGATTTTAGGTAACATCTCAAACGCAGTCAGGCAGATTGCAGCGCTTGGGGCACTTCTGCAAGGAGCAGATCCTGGGCAGATGTCCCCGTTAAGTCATTGTTCCAGCCCCTGTGGAGCAGACCTGGGTTCTGGCCTGAGACTGGACACAGCTTTTTGTGACCTTTGCCTCTCCCTGGAGCGAGTTGTTGGTGGAGTGTGACCTCAGTCTGCCTGGAGAGGGGGTTATTAATATTAAAAAGGGTTCTAAAACAATTTGTAACTAGCTTTAGGCAAACCAACCCCAGTTTATCTGTGACGTTATCTGTTTGACTCACGTGAAGGCCGTAGATCTCACCTAGCACTATTACTGCCTCTGGCTGAGCCATGCTCCCCCTTGAACTTACCTGTAGTGGATCAAATGAATGGGTGTGGAGAGGAATGTGTAGCTTGTCCCTTTGTGAGAGTATTTTTATCAGTGTTAAAAACTTAATTATGCATTTCTTTCTGGATGAAAACGCTTAGGTTTGGGTGAAAACTTGATTTTTAAATATGATATTTCTCTGGAGAAATTCCATGATTTAAATGAGTTCTCTCTAAGATATTTTTTTTTGCAGGAGGTTTTAAGAAACAGAATTAAATATTTAGATTTAAATTTTTAAAAAAATCCTTTTACAAATCTGAGTGATACCTTTTTCTTAAACAGATGTATCACCATGTAAAGAGAACCAACTACTTCAGCCTTCCTTTTGGACATGGTTTGTGCTATCCGAGTTGTGGAGGAGCTTAGTTTATATCAGTCAATGCTATAAAAGGGCTAGGAAGTTTTAAATTTAGTTGTTCTTCTTCTTCTAAAAAAAAATAAAATAATTTAAATGGGTGATCTTTTGGGGCAAGAAGCATTCAAAAAGTGCTATAGTGATAATATTTGAATGCTTCTTGCCCCAAAAGATGACCCATTAAATTATTTATATTATAAAATAGAATATTTTATTTATATACTAAAAATATTAAACTTTTATATTTTATTTTATGTTAGTAAACTTTGAAGAAGCTTTACAAGGTCAGGTTTGGAGGGGTTTTAGTTATTGAGAAATACTACTCAACCCTCAATTTTAATGTGATGAAGACCTTAAGAAGGGTTTGTGAGCCTGAAAGACCCTTGTTTTTTACAAATATACTGGTTGGTGTTGTAAAAGAAATTACTTCCACCTCCAAACCTCATTTTTCTTATGACCTTAAACCCTCATAGGTATGAGAAGATTATTCCCAAAATGTTAGATGGCAAGATATGGTTACAGACAAAAAGGATAATGCTAAATGGGAAACAAAATTAATAATAAAAAAATATGACTGTGGACGTCTCCAGTCCTGAAGGCAGAAATTACACTATTAAATTTACACCGGGAAGGATGTGATCTTCTGTTTCCAGTGCTTCAAAAATTGCCCTTTAAGCAGTAAATGTCCACACTGATTTTTCCAGCAGTAGGAGCAAAAAAATATTCACGCTCACAAAAATACTATTTACTTCCCTCTTAGAAGACTCAAAATGCTTGACCAGGTTTGCTCGAGACCAGGAGAGAACCAAAGCTCTCGCCTTCCCTGGCTGAGTAAAAGCAGTTGGGTGAGGAGGAACACCGCTGTGAAGGTAGGACCTGGTTCACTTTTTGAAGTTGTCCTCTTTCAGGAGGGAGTTTGGGTCTGGGGAAACTCAGGTTCTTGCTGCCTGGAGAGAGCTGGGGTTAGAGGGACATAGCTGCTAATGTTTAAAGTTAAGAAGTCTCTCTGTCTCCCCTCTCGTGATAAATTTTGGGATGCATTTGGAGCTCATCTGCAGATTCATCTGCAGAGCATTGCGAGCCTTGGACACCATAGCAGTGAACTCCACACAGTGTGCAGAAAGCCTTTTTGTGCCCTCTGGTCTTCTTTCCCTGTTGCTCTGTGACTTTGTCCCATCTCATTCAGTGCTCCAATTCAGGACTTTCTTTTTTTTTTCCCTTTTCTTTTTTTTTTTTTTTAATTAAAATCTTCAAAGATTTCACTGCTTTGCAGTCTGTAGCCTTGACATGTTAGATATAGTATAACGAGCTCTTGGAGACCAAAAGCTCTCATGCTCAATAAATCCTTTGAGACTTGTTACCATCTGTCAATCATAAGCCTGATAAATCTTCCTACTTAAGGCAATTTAGAACTTTTCAATAGGCCACTTGAGCTTACAGCACCTTTTAAAAAATTGCCTGGAAGGAGAAAAAGTTGATGAAAAGCAGAAGACAAATAGCTCTCATTCCAGTGGGTATTTTTTAAGTAGCTTATGTCTGTCCCAGTTGCTGTCATGAAGCCACTGGGCATATGCTTCTTTGCATTTACATTGGCTATATAATGATTAACCTGGACCTTAAGCCAGACATTATGCTCGTCAGGGGGGATGAAGCTGCCAAATTCAGCACTGAAACTCCAACCTTCAAAGAACGTGAACGGTTTAAGAGGGGGCAGCAAACCCGAATGTCTCTTTGAATGGATTTTGTGTTATTTAACTGAAGCATCAAGCCTCCATCCTTTTGAGTTAAGGAGAAGGTAAGTCATGTCCAGCAAGAAACTTTGAGCACTTTGGTATCGCTCACTGAAGAGCTTTATCTTTGTTACAGCCAGATGCTGGAGGTGAGAGATAATCAGCACACAATATTTATGAGTGACAGCTGAAGACATGGAGACCTACGTAACTTCAAGACTTATTTCCTCACTAAAACCATCAACATTTTTGAGAAATATGTAACCAGTTCTTTGCTCTGTCTATTACTCGTAATAAGATTTTAGACGTACATTGGGCAAGAGTAAAACTGCTATTTCCACAAAAAACTGGCAACAACTATGTCATATTTGTTTTTTTCAGAGTACTACAAGCTATGGATTTTACTACCAGAAAAGTATATATCCAAACCATGGAATCACTGAGAGCAGACACTGAATAAATTCTGAAGTGAATCCCAGAGCTGACCCTGCTAAACCAGACTAACACAGCATAGACTGCTGTAATGCCACTAAAGGTCTAGAAGTGTCTGGCAGCAGAAGCAACGGTGATCTAATAATGATACAGTAAATTTGATAAATAAAGGGATATAAAAGGTCAAGGTTGTTATTTACACAATGACCCGACAAGTGCTTTTTAATTTTCATCCCTTCTGGGACCCCAGTTACGCCGTGTCTTTGGTTAGAGGTGATATGAAGTGAAACCCAAATGACTGTAAAAAAAAGACCATTAAGGAAATAGAAGTCCTTGTGGCCACTTTCTGTCATTCAAATAAACCTGGACTGATGACAGCAAATTCTTCAGTTGAATATCCACAAGAAAATCGATAAATTCCTCTAATCTGGAAGGAGGGCAGAGCAGCACATTAGCACACCCCCGGAGCTTCCACGTAGCAGCTGGTGGGTTGGCAAGGATCCTCTCTGAGCTCAAGAAATCCTAGAAACTGTTCAAAACCCTTACTTTCAGGTAGAAAGTCTATACATATTTCTTTCTCTTCTGCAAATATTTTGGTCGTTAATTTTCATGATGTAAATCTGTAAACTGCAATCTGTAAAAATAATTTATTGGGGTTTCAGGAATATTGTACGTAGGTGCAATGATTCAGTGGAAGTCTTTTTGCTTTGCTGTGGTGATTTGTTTTGCAGTAGAGGTGTAAATTTTGCAGAAATATGTTGTCTTATTTACCGTTGTAAGCAGCTGTAACAATGCATGGCCTGGGTTTGATTTGGGAAATTGAGCAATGAAAAAATAACTGGGAACGGTCAACTTCAGCAACGAGAGCTGCAAGTTACCTTAATTTTGCTAAAGGAACAAAATTAGCCTTATGTGGCTTTACATTGCTGGTTTTCTTCTTAGGTTTGGAGTTGTTTTTTGTAATACTTCAGCGGAGTAGGAGTACGTAGGAGTAGGAGTTTCATTGCTCTGTTTTTCCTCTGAGAGTTGGGAACGGATGTAGGCGTTGGGTGTTCCCCTAAAAGTTGGGGTAATGTGTAGTGTGTGGCTGAGAGAACGGTGGGTTCAGGTCCAGTCTTTATTAGATGTTGTGTCCCCTTGGTTCCCGGAGAAGGAACTGTGCTGTCTTTGTACCTTGCCTCAGTTCAGATGTCTTTTGCTGTCGAAGTGCTGCCCATTCCCGAATCCTTTCCCTCCTTCCCAACTGCCAGTGGGAAGGGGGGGAAAGGTACAGGAAAGGTCAGTGGTTTGGGGCTGTGGTACCTAATGTTCAAGCCATGGAGATGGGAGTGTACTATTTCCTTGATCCTGGGGGGGACTGAATCCCTCCCCAGGTCTTGAATGCAGGGTGTCCACCTGGGCTGGAGGGTTTGCAAGTGACTTTTGGATTGAAAAAGGTGAGTAATGCTGTAAGCACCAGGCCTGGCCTTTTCAGCAGGGTGGTGGCTGAGGTCTGGTGTGCTGTGGTTGCCAACAACTGTTTCTCTCTGATTTGTGATTTTTTTAGGAGATAAAGACCGTTGAGTATGCAGCAAACCACCACTGCTTGTGAAGGGGAGGCAACATGGAGTGTTTTGGCCCCATGTCTTGGAGGACACACGTCTTCCAGCCTCGTTAAGAATCCCCCAGTGTTTGCTAAGAGTGGATAAAAGCATCAAAGCCTGGTCCTTCTCTCGCTGCCTGCTGGCATTAACTGCTGTCAAGATGAACTCAAAGGTTAGATAGCATTTCTGCCTCCTGTGCTGTATTGATCTTGTTTTTCTGTGGCTAAAGTAATGAAAATAATGTCTGCGACAACAGTTTGCAAACTCCCTCCGATACAGAAATGAACTGCCTTTACACAAATGAACAGCCTTGTAAGAAAAAGGCACAGTGAGAAAGAATATCAGAGCCAGAGAGAAAATTATATTAATTTTCCCAAACTGATTCATCTGAAATAATTGCTAGCAATTATACCCATCAGTTCTGCATTCCAAATGGCAGCAGAGGTACCAAGTTGATTGGGTTTTGGCTGGCTGTTTAATCTGCTCACAACTAAAAGACATGATGGACCGTGGTATTTTGTGGTGTCAAGAAAATAACCAGCAGGAAAGGGAGCAGGGGAGGCAAATGGCAGGAGCTGTAGGAACTGAAGGACTGCACGGATGGGATGGACAGGATGACTGCTTAGTTTGAGGAAGAGGAGGCTGAGGGAGACCTCATCCCTCTCTACAACTGCTTGAAAGGGCATTGTAGAGAGGTTGGTGCTGGTCTCTTCTCACGGGTAATTAGCCATAGAAGGAGAGGGAGTGGCTGCAAGCTGCAGCAGGGTAGGGTTAGGCTGGACATTGGACTTCTTCAAGTTTAAAGCTTACTTTATATTGCTGTTAAAGCAAGTAAAAGTTCAAGCTAAGACAAAACAGAATGGTGAAAACCTGCTTTGATCCAATATCAATACTATCAGAATATAAACCAATATCAATAACTATCAGAACTTTTATATCTACTATGTAAATATTTGCTCCCTAATATTTTAGCCTTACCTTGGTCGGTAGACAAATACTCCACAGAGTACTAAGTGGTGGTTTAATTTTATCATAAGAACTAATGCAAGATTTACTCATCATGACTTTGTTCTGTTTGAGAAGCTCGGTTCAGTTAGTTTTTGCTTACCTACTGATAATTTATCTCAGTATCTTCTCCATTATTTCTTTAAGAGAAGAAGATGTGTTTATCATATGATGCTTTCTCTTCATTCCCCCTTGAAGGCTGGTACTACTCCTACCTTCCTAAAGCCTCCATCTGGGTTCCAGCTCCTCATAAGTTGTATAAAAACCCTGTATAAAAGTTGGATAAAAAACACTAAGCGCCATGGATTGCTGTTTAGGCTGCAGCCTCGTAAACACGTGTGGAGATATGTGGCTTTGTTTGTACTACTGACTTTATTTTAGCTATTAAGATACCTTAGACTGCGTATAAATTTGAAATATTGTAATTTTATGGTGTACTGGAGACACTAAGCTTATCCAAATTCATATTCTAATAAAAAGTAAATATCCCATTGTCAAGCACCATTGGATAAAACTCAAATGTGTTGCTTCTTGGGAGAATGGGTATGTTTGGTTGGTTTACTGTGAACTCCTGAGGAGGAAACCTACTGGTTGTAAGAGGAGAGAGAAGGTTACAGAAGAGCTCCAAACTGGTGGGTATTTTCTTCTGGAGAATGTCTAAGAGTACAGTGCTCAAGTGGTACGTATTCACATTTTTTAAATCTTACTGTCTTTATTTATTCACTTTCTGGAATGAATTTCACATGTACTTGGTTTTTTAACAGTCCTTAATGAATGTTTTATTGTGTTCTCTTGCTGAACTTCCAGTTGGGAATCTTCACATATCTTTGGTGTTGAAGTTTTTTTTTCCTGTTGTTCAGCGTCCTGAGGGCTGTGTTTGCTGGGGAGCTTCTGCAGAGATGAAATATGTATGACTTGGTTGGGGGAATGCCAAAGCACTGCTTCGCAGATGACTCCCTGAAGCATGGAGGGTAAGTGGGGAAACCGGTAAAGAATGAAATAAACAAAAGGGAAATATCAAAATAAGTAACAGTGATTTTTGTCTGTGATGCATCAAAATATATTTAAAGGACATAATTTTTCTCTGCTCTCCATAGCATCCCTTTTCTGAACGGCCAGAGAGAACTGTTTAGGAAAGATCACAAGATCTTTGTTATAGGCTTTAGAAAATAAAAGCACCTCCCAAAATTATTTAGAAGAGGCAACACTGGATCAATGCTCACGGTAGTTTTTTAATATTGGTGTCCATCTAGGTCAACAGTAAGTGTAATAAATGAGAATATACCTTGGTTCTGAGCAGAAGAAAAGACTCTCCGATCATTTTCTGCCAGCCCAAGAAATAAAAGGCAAACACAGCAAGAGGTGATTTGAATCTGGCTGCCTAGGGGTTGTAGAGCAGAGGCAAGGTTAAGACGGTGTCATGGCAGACTTTAATTCTAGTGGAAGTATAATAAGGAAGACGAAAGAAAAAGGTAATAAAGTTTAATTCATGCCAGGAGACTGCCAAACTGGAAATTATTCCTGAGAACTCCTTTGGGAGTAATATGTTTGGAGAGGCTTCCTGACACCAAGGCTGTGCTTCCAAGAAGCATGGTGGACTAGATGCCATATTTTGAAGCATCAAGACCAGTGTTGGTAGCCCACGACACCCTGGTGATTTAAAATACGTGTCTCTTTGGGGAGTAGCTGGCGAGGACTCCACCCCTGCTTGTGCAGAGGAAGGCTGGCTCTTGCAGCAGAGAAGAGTTGACAATTTTAACAACACAGACTCTTCAGCAAACCAGAGCTTCGCTTGTGTTTGTACAAAGATGACGAGGTGGATGTTGAAGTCTTGTTCTGTTAGTCCCCATGTAGATGAGTTGGTGCTCCTTGCCATGGGTTTGGCTCTTGCCAAATAATGTCTTCACAAAGAATATCTGAAGGTTTCTTGGGGAGTAATGTAGTGCTTCTAATTATGGAAATGAACCCCCTGTATACTGGGCTGGGGGAAGGTTTAGTTACAGGGTACCAGCTGTGGCTGTCCCAATTGGCCTTAGTATCAGAGGACGGCCACCAGCCCATTTTATTTACTAGCCATGTATGTATGTATGTGGATTTTGTGCAGCTGTTCTCGTGTCCCCTAGAGCTGAGTTAGGTTACAGTCATCTCTGGGGTCATACAGTTTTGTAAATGATTTTGTTTTGTGAAAAAAAACCCCAAAGCATCATTTTTTCCTATTTTGTTTTTTTTTTAACACTGGATAGAATTTTCCAAGTGCTCATCAAATTTTTTTGTCTTTTTTTTTCAAATCTATTCAGCCATCCTATTTTATTCAGTAACACAACAATCCAGTGTTTATTTTAATGTTTCTAGGACTCCCAAGCAAATCTGAAATACCACGGTGTCAGATTGTGTTGAAACTAGGGGGATTTTCCTACTGCCTGTGTTTCACTGTGAATTTTGATAAGGATAATATGGCTATGCCTAGACCCTGGAAAAAGGATTGGAAAATTGTGTCTGACTCCTCTTGTTCTCTCCATCCCCCTCCCCTGCAGAAAGTAGAGTTTAACAACAGCTCTATACTTTATTGTACTGGGGGACTTGCAAGTTTCTTTTCAGCAGAAGTTGCCAATTGCGACAAATTATGCTCAGTTTTATGAGCAGTGGCCACTGGAGACTGAACTAAATTGGATTTGCACTCAAATCCCACAGCCCCTGATTTTCATTTTCATTTTTTTTTTTCAGAGAAGCTACTGCTCAGATGATGGTAGGATTTAAATATGGTTATTTATGATATGCTAGAAATCTACTTCTGTAAACAAAAGTATTTTCATGTAGAAGAGCAAAAACATTATGTCAAGAAGAAAAACCACGGGGACTAACGGCTGCCTCTGTAGTATCCATATTTTCTAAATAATTGTATTATTAATTTCATAAAGCCTCACAAAATACCAACAGTGTTGCAAACTCCAGTGTTCAGGTTGTATAAATTGATTAAGCTGGGGATCAATAGCAACCCATGTCCTTCCAACTAAATTAAAGATTTAGAGTAAGTACCCTGCAGAAAATCGAATGCCTAGGAGTGCCGAAGCAAACATTTGTTACCTGTTCTCATTCCTGTTTTAGCTAAAAATTCAGTGATTTTTTTGTGTGTGTGCTTGAACGGAACATCCCAGCTCTCCTTGATGTGGATTTGTTTATTTGCAAAGCAAAGGGAGTCAAACATTTCCTTTGCCTGAACACAGAGGATCTAGTCTTCTTACAGCTCCAAGGGTCTTTCAGAGAGCTTTTTGGCCAAGATCTCTGTTTCTGCTCATTTTCCCCCCTCTTTTCCCTTCCCTCTGCTTTGTTGCAGACTGGAAACCTTTTCTCTTTGTTTGTTTGTTTGTTTTCCTTGCTTCTACCATTTCTCTTAGGAGTGTATGGGAAAAGAAGAGGGCTACCTGTGCCCTTTGGTCAGCAAAAGGTGCAACAGGAGCAGCAAGAGGCTCAAGCCCTCTGAGTGAAGAAGACAATTCTTCAGGAAAATTTAGGTTTTAAACCTCAGAAATGTTGGCAACATTCTGTTGCACTTCTCTACCCAAACTGACTGAAGCTACATGGCGTGCAAGAGGCACATTCTTGACAAAAATGCTCAGCCCTTACAAATGCCACGGTGTTTTTGCAGAGACAGGAGGCAGTAGAACTTCTGTAAGAAAGGAGAAATGCTTTTAATATTTAAACAAAAATATATTTTCTTCTGGATTGGTTCCTAGCTGAACTATTCCCCTGGAAGTTCTCCATTAAAGTGTGATCTCAGACAGACATCTGGCCTGGAAATTTTCTGCCCATTTAGCTTTGCATGCTTTAAAAAAAGCCTACCAGTAAATAAGGTGTTACAGTGGGCAGACTCCGACAACATCGCTAATGGATGGTGCCAACCAATGTGCACAGGGGTCAATAATAATTCTATAAAGTAGGCACACACAAATGAAGCTGAATGGCAGACTCCCAAATGGACTAATCGCATCATTTGTATGCACCCTTGGGCAAGCCTAATGGGAAACCTTGCCTTTTGAATTAGTTAAAGTGAGAGCTTTCACCGCTACGTGCAACGTTTGTTGGCCAAAGGTTGTTCTGCAGATGCTCTCTGCGTACAAACCTCTCTCAGCGGCTCACTCACTGGTGTTAAGAAAAATGAGGGGCTTCATATCCTACAAGGAGGATTTTTCTGCTTGTGTTTCTTCCCTTGGAGACACAAAAGTATGTGAAGTAAAGCTACGGCAACGTACCAAGACCCAGTCTTAGCCTGGTTCTTGGTTTCCTTTGGTAGCACAGTCTGTGTAACTGCTTCTCATCTCTCCAGTTCTCTCACAGTTTGCTTCTTCCTTGTGACTCTGGCACTCTGGAAGTGGAACGGGTTCTAATTCATAGCTGAAATCTCTAGCTATCATCCATTTCATCAGTTTGTTTAAATCTAAAATTTATTTCAATGTTTGTGACAAAGGATGAGGAGTAACTTGGCTTCTTGAGGAGCTTCTCTTGCCTGAAAGAAAAAGAGGCAAAATGAGCAGAGGAAAAAAGAAGCTTCCTACATGAGTTCAATAGAACTCTTACTTGTCCTGTAGCTGTTTTGATTAAATGCTCTCGGGACCCAGTTACTTGGGGTAAGGGTTAATTTTTATGCTCCTGGCTTAAAACTGTTGAGAAATGCTGAGTACATAATACCTGCCACTTCTAAATTTGTGTGGGCTTGTTAGTGGAAGATGACCTGATGTAACCAAGATGATGGCATTGCAATGTATCTTCTTGGAAAAATAGCTAATTTAGGTAAGAGAAATTCATTAATTCCAATTTCACAGCAGCAAGGTGTGGTTTTGAGTCTTTAAGATGTTTTTGTTTCCTGTAAAGCAAGCCTATAGCACCTGATGATTCTCTGATGAGGGCTGTATTTGTAAGATACGCTGCCCTGACATTCCCTTCTCCTGAAAGAGACTTCCCAATTTTGTTCAGCAGAACCTGATTTGTCCTTTTTCTTTTACTTTCCACTGAAGACTCGCTTATACAGTGCTCCTCTCAGGAAGTGAGTCATGGAAACGTTATGAAGCGTTGTGTGCATACCTACATCAGCCAAATTTTGTTCTCGTGACCATGATTATATTTTTATATATTTGTATGTTATATTATATATATAATGTATAATTTTCCTGTTCCTTTTGTCCTTTCTGTTGTGTAATTCATGTCACTTAGATTTCAGATACACTGGAATGGAGACTGACATTTGTAATTACTGGTTTGAGGTTCTGAGTAGGTATCTAAAAATGGTAATAAAAGAGACACAAGAAAAAGGTGATAAACACAAAGTGAAAAGCAGAGACTGGATTTCTTTCTAAAGGGTAGCAGTAGAAAGCAGGAGGCTTGAGTCCAAATCCCAGCATTAACTCAGATTTACTGGGTGACCTGGGGAGGCCAAAGGGCCCTGAATTAACGCAAGGGGCTGTGGACCTTCCTCTGGGCAGTAATGCCATTCTGGAAGGGAGTGGGATTACCCGGACACATACTTAAGGGTTTTGCTGTATGATGGCCTTAATCTCCCTGTGCATTAGTTCCTTGCCCACACCAGCATGTATAGCACTGCCTCTTCTCACCCCCTTATTCAGGGTCAGGGGTTCTCTAAGCTCCTGTGATTAAAAAAGTTAGTATCTTAAAAGTTAAAGACTAGTAGTGTGAGTGGTGAACGTCGAGCTTGTTAATTCCATTACAGGAACCACATGTGTGTGTGCCCTCCTTCCCTAAATAATGTAAGACAGCCCTCCCTGAAATACCATATTTGACTAAGTTTTTTTAAGGCTATTAAAAGCTTTAATGAACTAAAGTTGTATTCCATTAACGTGCATGCTGCTAGCCTAACCGTGTATGTTGACCCAGAATGTATTGGAAGTGCTTTCGTCTTTTGAACTTCGTTATGGAACAGTAGGCTGCTGATGTCTCGTTTGGAAGCCTCAAGTCAGGGATACCTACATAAAGATGTAAAGTGCAGCCACCAAGAAAAAAAAAATGTGATGAAGCTTTTCACTGAAAATTATAATTAGCCAAGCTTAAAACCTCCTCCGGGGAAGGGCTTGGTTTAGATTAATTGCTCAGTGGCACTCTTATTTTTGTTTGCAAATTGTTAGTGCCTCCTTGTCCTGATAATTAAAAAAAACCAAACAACCCCCCAAAAATCATTGTTCTTATTTGAAAGTTTTCATTTATATTAAAATTCACCGTATTTCATACATAATGAAATAATCAAAGTCAACAGTAACAAAATAAAATAACTTAAAGGTCCCAAACATCTGTTTCTCAGGGTTTGTTTGTCAACATTTCACAGAATCACAGAATCTCAGGGATTGGAGATCATCCAGTCCCATCCCCCTGCTGGAGCAGGAACACCCAGAGCAGGTCAGACAGGAACGCCTCCAGGCGGGTTTGGAATGTCTCCAGAGAAGGAGACTCCACAACCTCCCTGGAAATTAATTTTGGAAATTTCTGGAAATTAATTTTAGATGCTGATTTAAGGTGCAGAGATTATCTTGGAGATCTTTTTACTTCAGAGTGTTTTTTTTCCAATAGGCATTTCCAGGGAAGCTGAGCTCTTCCAGCAGTACTTCTTCACGAGGGACTGGGGACGCACCTACAAGTAAGAAGTGCAGGTCTGTCGGCTGCACGAAGCTAACCCTAGGTTAGCATCACTGTTAGAAAAGAAAGGCATGGCTAAGAAAGGTGAGGAAATAAGTATGATAAGTCTTAAGAATTATATCTGAGAGAAACCAGAGACAGAGAACATGAAAGGAACTAGGTTTGTGTTATGGCTCTCTGCCTAAGTGTGCTCCTTAGGAGGGCCTGTGTGTATGAATTTCTATGCTGAGATGTATTTTGATTTTCACCCCATAGGGAAAATTCAATTGAGGAAGTCACTAGAGCAACACATCAGAATAAGAAGAAATTTTCTTGCCAAGACTTTTGATTTGGTTCACCATGACATGAGTGTAATACTTCTTAGAGCAGGTAAGGATCAAGTCTGTTATATTTCAGATATTGGACAGAATTTAACTGCAGGACTGAAAGTCTCTTATATTCAATATTAATGGCTTACTGAAAGGGGTTAAGTTGGAACAAGTTTACTGATTAAACAGCACCCGACAGGTTTAAGCTAAATTATTACAAAGAATATCCATCTTTTGCTGTTGGCTTGTTTTTGCACATTGTATGGCATTTCCTACCATGTGCTGTAGCTGTATTCTCCTTCACATGCTCATAAACCACTGCTGTCATATGCAACACACAAGTCATTTACTGGCAAAATCAGCTCCTGATTTACTGTTGGGAGAAAAGGGAGTGCTCACTGAGCCCTTGTTTCTCCCTCTCGCCCCGTGACTCAATTAGAGCACGGAGTTCTGAAATAGAGCATCAGCTTTGCAGCTGCAGGGCACGTCCCCCTTTTCCATTCAACCAGGTTTGGAACGTGCAACAGTTGAGTCAGGGCTGTACCGGCGTCATGGCTAATCCAGGTCTTTAGTGTCAATGCCTTCTGCTGGAGTGCTCAAGTAACACAACTTCATATTTGTCTCTACAACCTCCTGTATTTTAGGCACTGGTCCGACTCACAGCCTACTGACAGTCATGTCTTGACACTCTCCTTGGGCAGGCCCAAACTAAAACACAACTAAAGAACCAAAATAATTCTCTTCTAAAAGCATTTCAGCCCCTGAGCCCAGGAGCCTTCAAGCCCACACGTGAAGCTCTGGGACTTAAGCTGAGCAAGCCACCGGGCCAGATGGTAGTTAACATAAGCTGCTCTTCTGTGCATGGACAACCCACAACGCAGGAAAGAGAAGGAGGGTTAACCTTCCTTCCCTCCTTTATATATTACAAGCACGTTATGAAGGCTGGAGATTAACATATAAAATTTTGAGTGTGCCTACACTCTTCTGAAAAGGCGGTCCCAACAGACGTGCTGAAGTGCCTGCACCTCATCCAACTACCCACCAGCTGAGGCATTGACCACCCACCACTGAGCCCACAGGCAACCTCAGGCCATGGTAGGAGCTGTGTCACCTTCATATGGTTGATCAACGTGTTCTTGAGCATCACCAAGAGCAGATTAGCCGAGGTGATATTCCCTCTCCTTCCCTGAAAACTGTTCATGCATGGAAGCTGCTGCATAAAGCAAAGCCAGACCCCAGCAATACCTTCAGTCTGTGGAGGTGCATCTGTTGTAAGAAAGGAATAATATTTCAAAGATGTGGGACATAAGGGTTATCTAACACTGGAAGAGGCTGCCCAGAGAAGTGGTAGAGTCACCATCTCTGGAGGTATTCAAAAGCCAGGTAGGCTTTGAGACATGGTCTAGTGATGGTTTTGTCAGTGTTGGACTCATAGTTTGACTCGATGATCTGAAAGGTCCCTTCCAACCCAAGCAGTTCTGTGATTCTATGACATCTGAGAAAATGATTCTTGGTTTCTTTCGATCAGTTTGGCCTTGAAATGAAATTGCTCCTTATCCCTTATCCAACTGAGAAGCTAACCCTAAGGAGATTGCTGCAGAGCTCAGTGCTCTTGGTGTCTGCTGACACCGTATGAGTTTCAGAAGCACGGGCAGCTGCTTTAATGGAGGAAGGGAACAAGTGAATGGAGATTACAACTCCATTACAAATAAATCTGAGAGAAAGTAGTACCATCCTTTACTAGCTCACAGATTTCTTGGAGGAAGAGGTAGTGGGCCTGTCTCTGTGTGTCAACCAGTGTATTCCTTGCACTGATAAATTTGTACAGAATGCCATAGCCTTCTCCAGCTCCTCAAACAGCGTTAGGTCTTCTAAATTCCTGACTACAATGGTTCTTCTAGAACCAGCTAATATGTGTTGGGGCTAGCAGGAATAACTAAAAAAATATGGTTTCATGTCGCACAGAGTCCATTACTCGTTTTGTTTGTCCTTGTCTCACCTGGAAGTTCAGGACCACATTCATTTTTAGAGCTCTGAATAAGTAACAATACTTTTTTTTTAAAGAACAAATGCTAAATTGCTGTTTATTGAAACCAACCCTTTTGTCAAGTTAATGCTTTGTTCTGTGCTGTTATTTTTTGTGCAAAATACCTGCTTTCTGTGCCGTGTTTAAATACTGCCACATTTTTTACCGCATCCTCCTCTAAAATGTTTCCACATAATCTCAGGGATACTGCCTGGTGTGCGTTGGACTGTATGCCCTGAGTACAGCACTGCATGTGAAATTGCATGGTTTGAAGCCTTGTTCTTATGAAGAACCCATATTGCTCCATAAATACATTTCACATGAAGGATTCTAACAGAGCCCACCAGCGATGGATGAGTCAGCGAGGTTAGGGTGAGAAGTTTCTGTTTAGATTATGTAGAATAGGATGGCCCAGAGTCACAAAGAAAACTGGATCCTGAAATAGTAAATGATCTATTTCTACATATTTAATGGAAGATAATGGAAATGGAAGTGCGTTGGGTGACCTGAAAGTAGATCCAACTATGCAGTTAGATCAGCTTGCCCAGGGTTCACCGTGGGGCTGGGGTTGCTTTGAGCAGGCAGTTGTTCTGGGTGATCTCCATCCAGAGGTCCCTCCCAGCCTACACAGTTCTATGATATAAATAACAAGCAGAAGTTAGATCAGTCACGAAACACTTATTAAAAAGCTGTCATTCCTGCAGTACTCAGCTCTGCACTTGTGTAGGAGCTGGGATTCCCTGGGTGATGGGAAGAAGAAGATGGTGGGCTACACTGTAGAGCTGCCCCTGAAGAGTCACTCAAGCTTCAGACAAACACAAGGAGCCATCATAAACTTGGCATCATGTTTGAGCAAATACACCTCACTGGAGGTGCTCTCCCAAAGCCTGGTTGTTTGCCCACTGTGCAGACACCAATGTACACACGTGGCAGAGGTATTGCCTATTTGTTTCATTTCTGCAGAGATAGATGCTGGGTGGTAATCATAGAATCATAGGATGGTTTGGATTGGAAGGGACTTTAAAGCCCATTCAGTGCCACCCCCTGCCCTGGGCAGGGACACCTCCCACCAGACCAGGTTGCTCCAAGCCCCATCCAGCCTGGCCTTGAACCCCTCCAGGAATGGAGCATTTACAACTTCTCTGGGCAACCTGGGCCAGGATCTCACCACCCTCACAGCAAAGAATTTCTTCCTGGTATCTCATCTAAATCTCTCCTCTTTCCAGGTAAAACCATTCCCCCTCATCCTATGGCCTCACACCCTGATCAACTGTCCTCCCCATCTCTCCTGTAGGCCCCAAATCCACAAAGCCAGCCCCTCTCTTAATATTTAAATGCTTCAAAACACAGAACTACAAATCCTAAATTGTAATTATTGCTCAGTACCTTATCTTAACAATACAATTTCTATTTAGTGCAGTCTCTCACTTTGGTTTAAAGTTAGAAGGTCTTTAAGTGATGTGTGCATGCTCCAATACTGGGGGGGAGGGGGAAGTCAGTCCAATTCAGTCTCCAACTAAAATGACAGTCACGATCTCCCACCGCCACATTTACCTTCCCCCCAGCTACTGCAAATTTTTATTGATTTTATGCCTTATCCAGCAGCTGTGAGGTTTTCAGCCAATTTCAGCTGCTCTTGTTGTGGGATGTTCCTTACTATGGCAGAATCACAGAATTTTAGGGGGGTTGGAAGGGACCATCTAAGTACACGTCCTCCAACCCCCTGCTTGTGGCGCGTTAAGCCGCAGACACTGTGAATATCACAGCTAGTCTGACCCAAGTAGGTTGTCAATGTTGAGTGTAGGAATCAAGGCAGTGCAGACTCTTAATTCATCCCAGAATTCTCTGTCAAATGTCAAAAGTGTGTTTTAAAGCCCAGACTAGTCATTGTGATAAGTTACCAGGAGTTAAAAGAAGAACTCGTTGAATTATTACATTTGCCGTTGACAACAATGTGCTTTTGTGGGTTTTTTTGGCAGCTCTTATTCTTCCCTGTTTCAGTTGCATTAATTGGTCTGTGAAAGTGTCAAATTGACTTGAAAAGGCAGAAATTTGCAAATATATGAATGAAATGAGGTAAGAGAGGTGGGATCTTGTAGCTTCAAAATCTTGAATTGCAAATAAACCAGAAGAAATCACTTACATTTCTTAATTACGACGGACACGTTCGTAGTTAGCAAACAAGCTTTTGGTCCTAAACCTGTTCTGATCAATGAAAAAACACTTTTCAAGGTAAGAATGCAACTCCAATTTCAGCTTCAAATGGAACTTGACGTAAATCACGAATTGATCAGTTTTCTATAATTAAGCTGTTCATCATTTTCAATCATTGGACTGTACTAAAGCTAAGAATTTGGATAACTCTGTGGCGCATAATCACATAATTATATTAGCATATTTGCAGTGAGAAGTAAAAATAAGATTTAAAATAATTGTCTAAGTGAAGGGTTGTGGTTTTTTTTTCTTGATGCTTTAAACTATGCTTGGAATTACTGTAATTATAATCAATCTCTGGTACCTCGCAGAGATGGATAGTAATCAGTTTTTCATTTGCAGCTTCTGTAGGCCTGTCATATTGCAACAAAGAGAGACTTTTTAAAATATATAACTGTTACTGTAAAAATCTCCCAAAAAAAAATCAAAAACCCATGTAGTTTCAGGCACTAAAACAAAACTTTACCGTTAAAAGACCCTTTTGGTTTCAAAGTGCCACAGCCTTTTAAATTTGCATTTATCGGATTTCACTGCTGTTTGAATGCTAATGCCTGAGGAGTCTCTTGAACAAATCTTGTTTGCTTTTAGTCATTTTATTGCCAGATGTTCAAGAATCAGAATTAATGAATCTTTTGAAAAGTATTACAATTATAATAATCCTGAATAATCTGAATGTGACCAAATCTATCAAGAAATAATGAGGTTATAAACTAAAATACGTTTAAAAACATTAATATAACATTAGCAATTTGACAGAACTCTATTTCTATGATCCAGGGAAAACATAATTTAATGAAACAAAATTAAGGATATTCGCATTTGAATTGCAAAGAACTAGTGAAAAATAAAAACTTACATAATAACACAATGTTTATGGAAAGTACTCAGGGATTTTGATCTGGATCGTAACCTCTGGAGATGCTAGACCTCATTTTCCTCCTCAAAAGCCGGCTGATGTGGAAATAAAGGGTATAATCTCTGTTGTTCTCTCTCCCTCTCCTCTTATCATAGAATCAGAGAATCATTTTGGTTGGAAGAGACCCTTGGGATCATCAAGTCCAACCATCAGCCCTTATATTGATGGTTGTTCTATATTGGTGTTTGGCACAGCCTCTGTAGACGAAACTCTGTGAGAGAGCTCCTGGATCCTGTAGTTATTGGACTTGACACCGGACTGACAACTGGAGTTTGAGGGAATCCCCAAGGAGCTTTTGCAACAGTAAATATGAATTGGAAGCTTATTTGCTCCCGTTTGCCAGCAAGCACAGTAAGGCTGAGCTGACCCAAGGCTTCTCAGAAGTATGAGAAAAATTACATTTTGTCACCCCCCCAAGGATGACAAAGAAAGGGGTTTTTGTCCTCATCACCAGTGGCAGCAAAATTAAATTTTGTGTTGATATCATGGTTTAGGGAAGCTGGGCAACGGTGAGGCAGAGCCATTCAGTATTATTTATATTTATCTTTATTTATCATTATTATTATTTTGTTGTTGTTGTTGTTGTTGTTGTTGTTGTTGTTGTTGTTGTTATTATTACTACTACTACTACTACTACTACTACTACTACTACTACTATTATTATTATTACTGTTACCTTTCAGTACTTAAAGGGGGACCTACAGGAAAGATGGGGACATGCCTTTTACCAGGGCCTGTTGAGATAGGACAAAGGGTAATGACTTCAAATCCAAAGAAGGTGGATTCAGGCAAGACAAAAGGAAGAAACTGTTTACAATGAGAGTGCTGAAACAAGTTGCCCAGAGAGGTGGGAGATGTCTCATCCCTAGAAACATTCCAGGTCAGGTTGGACATGGCTTGGAACAACCTGATCTGGTCGAAGATGTCCCTGCTCATTGCAGATGGGTTGAACTAGATGACCTTTAAAGGTCCCTTCCAACCCAAACCATTCCATGATTCTATAAAAAAAAAATAAAAAGGAAAAAGAGAGATTTGTTTGCTTCCTTCTGTTATCTGTTATTTCCTGTGTGGTAAATATGTCAAAACTCTTTAAGAGGAGAAGGAGGCAGCTGACGTCTAGAATTGCACTCTCAGGTTTTATCCTGGATGTGGGGAAGTGACAAGCCAGGAGAGTGACAGCAAAAATGTTTAGCAATCTCTTGCTTCCCTTTACCGAAGTATTGCTTTTTCCCCCTATTGATTTTCTGCCCCAGTCACTGCTGCTGACCTGATCTGCATGAGCAAGAATTTCTTGTTTAGACAAATGTATCTGAAATGTTGTTCAATATTAACAATGGGGAGAAAAAAACCACACCAACCCAACTTGATACAATAGGAAGAAATGTTCTTTTTATTGTTAATATTGGAACTTTAGATGGAAAAGATGAAATTTTCCTTTTTTTTTCTCTGCTTAAGGGAGCATCAACACTTAAAGGATACAAATTCAATGAAAACAGCACTGAGACGTCCCAGGGGCTGCATCTCTTAAGCTTCTCAGGTTCTCAGACTTAGGAGCCCCTGGGAGAGGGCAATGCAGACACGTCCTCTACTATTAAGACTGTTGAAAGTACATCACTGAGTAAAGAAATCTTTCAAGTATCTTAGACCCCGAGCAATTACTGAGCTATCATTCTACATCAAATCCATTTGTCTTGAGATACTGAACTAAAACTATAATAAGGATTGTTAAAATACTAACCAGTGCAGTTATTATTACAATATCCTATAATATATCTTCAGAAATAAATGCTGACTATTGTTGTGAGGAACCTTAACTTCTCCTGATTTAGTTATGTGTTTAACTTTAAAAGTTTAAAATTATGCCATAGAATTTTACATTTCCTTCTCCTTCTTTCTTCTTTCCCTTTTGCTGATTGAATTGCTGGTTTGTGACTTTCCTTCTCTGAACACTTCTTCCCTTTTCCCCATGGCTTCATCACTTTTTGTGCTGTGGTGCACGCTGTTCTCCTAGAGGCGTTATCTGGTTTTGTGGAGTTGAGAATATTTTACCACTCTGCTTAAAAAAACCCAACACTGATGGGAAACTTGCAGCATCTCAGATCCTCACATCCTCTCATCGTTTGAACTTACATCTATTTGAGGTATTAAAGTAGTTAATTTGCATATTGTGTTGTCAGTAAACACCGTCTCCCGTGGGTTAGGTGCAATGCAGGGGTGTTAGGCAAATTCTAAAAGAAATAGAACTGAATTCTGATTAGACCTTGGATATATGTCTTGTTCTCCTACCCATGCAGGTTATGGAGGTGGCTACTGCTATGCCTTCCTTCCTGTCCATGTACTCTGCTATTGTTACACCAAAATGAGAGGAGGACTAAGGGAATAGGTACCTCTGGGGTAAGGCTGGAATAGTGGATTAAATAATAATAACCACCACCACCACAACAACAACAAACAACAACAATAACAACATCATCATCATCTAAACAACTTATGATGTGGGGCAAGGAATAGAATAATTATCAGAGACAATCCAGTGCCAATGGAAACTGGACTGAGGTCTTCTATTGCCACAGAGGCATTTGAAATATAAAATTCTATAGAAGATACGTGAGTGAAGAGCAGTTTGCCATTAGCAATACATGCAGCCACCACTGCCACGTCACTAGTAGGATTTTCCACCACACTTTTTTGTAGAACAAAAGGCACACAAAGTAAAATAAAAAGGAAAGTTTCCATGATCCCAGAAACTGGCCTCTTGCTGGCAACGCTCACACGGGGCTCAGCTTCGCCCGCATCGCTCTGATCTGAAGCAGAGTTGGAGAAATACAGTACTGCACAGAGTTTTGAAAATGAAACCCAATAGAAATCAAACTGTAAGCAATGGCAGAAAGAAAAGCTCCAAAACTGAATAGGGGCACAGAATTTATTTACTTATTTGTAGCAGGGACACAAAAACCTCATGACTCTCAACTGATCCCTCCGGTGATAAGGGCAAGCTGCAGTGCAGGCAGGTAACAAAAAATGCATCTGTTTGAGATGTGACAACTTAAGGTTCCTGTTCAATGAAGCCCTTAAGCATCTATTTCATTAAAGTCCCATTGATTTCAAGATCCTTTGTGTTAAACAGGTAGGTTAGTGCTTTGCTGATTCATTAGATGATGAAGTAGTTGCAGTCGATATGAATGTTTTAGGGGAGCAATTACATCTGTTTAGGTAGACAGGGGCAAAAGAGGAAATCTTGTGTCAATGATTATTCATCCTTCAAAGCCCCGAGTTTCCTCTAGGAAAACATTCACAGTAGGGTGCCAGTCTTTACCTAAAGCTCTCAAATTTGACACCTTTACCATGCTTGTTTGTATGTAAATTCAGTTATAGATAAGGTCATAGTAGGACTTCGATGTTGTCAGTAAAATAACAACTGGCTTCAGAGCATTATTGATGTATTTGAAAGATCAAAGCTGACACAAAAACCTGTTTAAACAACAGAAATAATTTTTGAAGAGCTTTTTATAGACTATAGATCTCCATGGTCTGCAAGTGGATATCTGCTCCATCGTTAACCTCCATGGGCTGCNGGATATCTGCTCCATCGTTACCCTCCATGGGCTGCAGGTGGTATCTGCTCCACCATCAGGCTCCATGGGCTGCAGGTGGGCATCTGCTCCACCATTAACTTTCATGGGCTGCAGGTGAATATCTGCTCCATTGTTAACCTCCACGGGCTGCAGGTGGGTATCTGCTCTATCGTTAACCTTCATGAGACACTGGGGGATAAGGTCTTCCCTGTGGTCTTCAGGGGAATCTCTGATCCAACAACTGGAGCACCTCCTGCCCCTTCTTCTTGACTGGTCTTGGTGTCTGCAGGTTTGTTGTTCTCATGTATTCTCACTCTTCACTCAGGCTTTAGTTTTCTCCCTTTTTTCTCCTACCCCTTCTGAAGTATGTTATTACAGAGGCTCTACCACCATCACTGATGGGCCAGCAGTTTGTCCATCTTGGAGCCAGCTGGTGTCGGCTGTATTTGACAAAGGGGAAGTTTCTAGCAGCTTCTCACAGAAGCCACCCCTGTAGCTCCCCCACTACCAAAACCTGGTCACACAAACCCAAGAGCACAACTAGCTCTTTGTTTAGAGTTAAGCCAAATGTTGGGCTCAGAATGACCTTGAGCATCCCTGTCTGTTTAGCTGTGGCTATTTCCAGTAACCGTCTGGCCTTACGTTCACCCTTTCCCTCTCTCCTCGTGTTCTAATTTCTAGAAGAAATACATTGTTGGCCTTGCTTGTACGTTCCTACCATTTTTACAAATTGCTTTGTTACTTCTGTGCATAAGTCCAAGCATTGTGCCTGCTAATTATGACACCACCAGCCTCTCCCCCCCACCAACCTCTTCTAGCCTGGGGTGAATTCTGTGAGTAATATGCGGTTGCAAATGCGCGTACTCGATGCCACACATCTCTTGGGCGCCTCTTCTGCTGCAGGCTTGGAAATAGCTCTGTTTCAGTCACCAGATGTTCTTGTCTCTCTGAGG
This sequence comes from Jacana jacana, assembly GCA_013400555.1. Lineage (NCBI taxonomy): Eukaryota > Metazoa > Chordata > Aves > Charadriiformes > Jacanidae > Jacana > Jacana jacana. The sequence continues at coordinate 47,197 of VZTM01009951.1, read as the reverse complement.
GCTTTGGGCAGATCTGAGGGAGGTGTGCTTCACAAACCCAGAGATTTTTCTGGCGAGTTATGTGAATGCTGATGCTTCGCACATACGGCGAGATGCTTGTCGAAAACTGCCTAAAAATGTCTCATAAAGAAATCAGAATGTAACTCTTACTCCGGCACACCAGTGCTGAGCATATAGTAATTTGGACAGGTTGAACTCCTTGAGTGCTCTTCCACCCCAGAGGTTCATACCATGTGTTTATAGGAAGACTTCCTAAGTATTAATTAGATCATCAGTGAAGCTTATATGATGCGATTTTATTATTAAGGGCTGGCATTTTTGTAATCTATATGTTAACATTTTTAAAGGGTCTCTTGGGGCAACCTGGTTGGTTTTGGGTCTGTTTTTTGTTTGGTTGGTTGGTTTTTGGTTGTTTTCTTTTTCTTTCCAAATTTAGCTACTGTTAAATTGTGCCATTCTACTCTTTGCTCAGTCACCTTATTTGCCAGACGACAGGATAGTGAGTGATGAGGGTCAGCAGGACAGGGCACGGTGGTGCTTTCTCAGTAGCTGTTCTGAACCGGTCAGAGCTACTTTTAGCATGGGTAAAATCCTCTCTAAGGACTGGACACAGCTACGTTTCCCGTGTGCTTGGGGAAGGCGGCGCTTCTCCTAAGAGCTCTCTCCGACAGAAAGTACGAGTTATTGAGCTGCTGCTGGCCTGCTGCCTGGTTTTGGGATGCTTTTGGTCTGCCTTGCTTATTTAAAAACAAACCAACCAAACAAACCACCACATTTTGCTCTTCTGAGCTGTCCTGCAGCTTCTCGGTTGTGCCAGCGCTTCTGGAGTCGCAGCTCCATTATTTTTTCAGCAGTTTGTTTGGCTGCTCCTTTCAAGCTACTAATCAGTTTTTGGTTTACACTTAGCTGCTTCAGAAACCATGCCCTTCTGCTATATGGAGAATTAATTTTCCTTGCTCCTACTGCTGCACTAGCTCCAGCCGTGAATCAACCAACATGTCACAGGAGCTAGAGACTGTCACCTTATCACTACGAACCCCTTCTTGTGCCTGCCTGTAGTTGAAGTTAATTGCTCCCATCAAGGTGCAACCTTCCTGCAATCTCAGGCTGTCAACTCTCTGTCTGTCTGTGCTGCTGGTACCCCTGGCTTTGCTGGTTCCTGGTACCCATGGCTCTTCTGAGCGCAAGGCAAGATGCAGAAGGAGCTTGGCCAGAAGCAAGCTACAACTCCAGACACATTTATAGGCTCTAAAGGCCTTGAGATGTTCCTGCTCGGAAAGCACGTGTCTTAGAAGCCTAATAGTGTCCTTGATAAAATGTCACTACATATCATTCTGCACAACTGAACTATATGCCCTCCGCCCTCTCTACTCACCCCGTGAACCTCTGGGTTATCAGAAACTGGCTGGAGGAATTCAGCCTTGGCACACTTTTGAGGACACAGGTTTCAACTTGGCTTTTAAAATATAAAAAGGGAAAACTTTTTCTTCTACATATGCCTTTGGGCATTCATAAATGATTGTTGCATGTAATATTCAATCTCTTGTGCCAGAAAGAGTCAGAGTGCGTTGGTGTATTTGGCCTTTTGTGTTCCCCTTTGCTTGGCTAAAGGTGCCACTTCAGCCCACACGACTCGGTGGGGATCTCGGTGGCTTCCAGGGAAACTGGGAAACTGTGCTGAATGCTAATTTCCCACGTGCAGGTAAGAATGTACACCCCAATTTGGAATTCGCACTTGCCAAAGAAGCAAGCCTCTATTTGTCAACAGAGAGGAGGAACATAAATATGAAAACAAAGCCAGGTTTTAACAACGGGAACTAGAGCTTTTGACCACAGGTATAACTAGTAGAAACCGTTAATCTCGTTTTTAATGCAAATGCCAGGGAGAACCCTTTCTCCTTTGGCACTAAACCTTCCTCCCACAGTCCACAAAGGCATAGCCATGTTTTGAAAGGCTTGCCACAAGTTATCATTAAGAACCTTAGGGTATGAACTGGGGACAAGAAAGCTACCAGCAACGTCCCAGTGTCTTGCAAACTCCAGTGAAAACTCCAGGTAGAAGACCGTTATCGGGTGAATTTATACTCTCCCCATCAGTGACTGGAAACCTGCAAAGGCAAGTAATTACCACTGTGTTTGCAGTTTATGTTTGAAGTGTGTAATTATCTCTCCAACCCTCTACACAAATTGCTTCACCGTATTTTAAAGGTGTTTAATGAACATCTACTGACATATATGAAATCCAACAACGGTCAGAGCAATTCTGTAAAAGAATTTGGTTTTGTTTGCCTGTTGAGAAATTTTAAAAACAGGAATGGAAAAAAAAAACCAAACCCAAACCTTCTACTCTTTCTTTCATTAAATGGAAGGTCTCAGAATTCTGGTATTTTCCTGATGCAAACATCAAAAATATCAACACACACTAAAGGCAAGATGAACCCTGAGGGCTACATTTTATTGGTAGGGTCCAAAAGTTATTAGAAATTTAGACGTAGATTAGAAAGCTTGTTTTGGTGAGATGCAAAGCATGAGTATTCAAAAAAAATAAATAAATGTAACTTGCTTTTTATGCTTAAAAAATTAAGTAAACCCTGGATTTTAAGTTAAGCTTTTATCTTATTTGGTGTATCTTGTTCTCTGGGCCAGTCAAAACACAGAGGAGATATCACACAAATAAGAAAATTATAATCTTCTAAGAAATACAGAGTCATATTTTGACCAAGGGGATTGAAATGGTTTGAATGAAACAGTAATTTTTCAATATTCATTCAAGCCATATTTCCAAATTTATTATTCAATTGTCTAACACATTCTCCTTGTCACAATCAGCATATTATTACTGGGTAAAAATTGTAGATATACTAATATCTAAATTCCTTTACCCACTGTGATTCATCCGACCCATTGGAATGTGGTAAAATGTGACTTTCCTTATATTTTTTCTAAATTCATGACTTGAATTTGAAAGTGGGTTGTAGTGTTTTTAATAGTGATGGATATTACCTTACTTTGTGTATAGTCCTACAGAAGCTCCTTAAGGTTGCTTTTAAAGGAGGAGCCAATTTGAAAAAGAACAAGAGAGGCAAAATCCTTTTGCTTTTCTCAAAAAGTAGAGGCTTTACCCCAGTTATGAAGATCAGGTGAGGTTCCATTTGCAGGGCACTTGAAAAGAGTCTTGTGACTTTATGCTCTCCGTGCTCAGCAGGACAGAAACATGGTTAACATCATACTTTATGAGGAAAAAAAATGACAATAAAAGCGTGATTGCCTATTATATGTTGAAATGGTTACTCTGAGAACTTTCTATTTCTAGTGAAGAACAGATTTGAGTTACTTGTGTTTGCAAATAGCTTTTGAATGGGTTGTAAGACTTCAAAAATATCCATTGCTCAAAAGTAAGTAGAATTATTGTCTCACGTTTCATGACTAACAGACTAGTGTGCCTACCCTTAGAACATAACATATTTCAATTATTTTCTGAGAAATATTCATGATAGTAAAGCTCAGCTGACTAAAGTTTCATCAGAATCTAGGGGTTGTGAACCTATGAAAATCAAACTTAAGATCAATGTGATGACATTGTGGATCACCCAATGCGGTGGCACACCTGTGATTTGGGCTGAGAGATAAATGACATAGAATCACAGAATGGTTTGGGTTGGAAAGAACCTTAAAGATCATCCAGTTTGAACCCCCCTACCCTGGGCAAGGACACCTCCCAACAGAGCAGGTTGCTCCAAGCCCCATCCAACCTGGCCTTGAACCCCTCCAGGGATTGAGCAGCTACAACACATCGTGAAAGATCTCTTCTTTTCTCTTTATGCTTTCCTTTCGCCCAACCTGGGTTCAGAGTAATTCTAATACCAGCTGTTTTCTCAGTTTCCACATAGTATTTGGGATTTCCTCAATTACAATTAGACTCAACATCTCATGGAATAGGCTTGGTCTTGTATTCTGTTTCAGTCAAAGATATGCTGCATGAGTTTGGTGTTCCATGAAGTTAATGAGGGTTTTGTAACCATTCCCATGTGGGCTGGTCTACACTTGGAACAAGCAGACAATGCAGATTCTACAGGATAAGCTTTCAAGTTAGAAGGGGGACTTCTGTGCTAAAATGGGTGAAACCTGGCTGTTTCCAAACTCACTTTTGAGTTGTGGGTCTCGTTCTGCTTAAAAACCCGAGTGATGGTGACAGCCCTTTCCAAAGCCAAACTGCTGTTAGGAAAAAAGGGTGAAAAACCAAATTGTGGAGGAATACTGAGATGAAATCCTAGTGCTATACCTTGGACTTTCATTGTAACGTAGAAGTCCATCTCTTGGCATTCCCAATTTCCTCTTTTTATGTTGTTTACCAAATTGTACTTTGCATGAACATGGAGAGGCCAGATACAGTGGTTGTTTTTTTTGTTTTTGTTTTGAGGTTGCTAAATGACTTTGCATTCCTAACCACGGGCACGCTTCACATGACTGAGCTTCAGAAATGCTAAAAAGCCGAGTCTATTTCAAACGCCTCCAGGTAGGCGCAGAAAATTGCAGCGTTCTCCAAATCACTAAGCACTCCAAAGCTCTTACAAATACCTGGGTACTTTGGCAGTGCTGATGAGCAGCTGCTAAGCAAACAGGGGGTAGACGGGCAGGTTATGCCCATGGAGAGTAAATTTTATTTAAAATTAAGGCATTGGACATTTAAGAAATGAAGGGGGATAAAAGCTGTAATTCAATAGGGTGTGTAACACTACCAGTTTTGTTACTTTAGAGGGGGGAAAAAAAACCCAACCCAAACACGACCATCCTCACAAAACAAGTTTTAGAAAGAATGTTGGCCAATGACAAATGCATGCAACATGTTCAAAAACATTTAACACATGTCCTCTAGTGTTTAGAAATAACACTTTACGGTGTTTCCTTCTAAGAAATCAAATTGCATAAATTACAAACACTACACCATCATTTTTTTCCTCCTCGCTCAAAGTTTCAAATAATTCACAGAATCCCAGAATCTCAGGGATGGGAAGGGACCTTGAAAGCTCCTCCAGTCCCATCCCCCTGCTGGAGCAGGAACACCCAGAGCAGGTCACACAGGAATGCCTCCAGGAGGGTTTGGAATGTCTCCAGAGAAGGAGACTCCACCACCTCCCTGGGCAGCCCCTGCCAGGGTTCCCTCACCCTCACTGTAAAGAAGTTTTTTCTCATATTTCAGTGGAACCTCCTCTGTTCCAGCTTGCACCCATTGCCCCTTGTCCTATCAATGGACGTCACTGAGAAGAGTCTGGCTCCATCCTCCAATTCCCAGCTATGCTTTTATTTATGTCCTTGCTATGAAGGACTAATTGCAAGATATACACTTAAAACTTGTTATGAGCAATTTAGTGATTGTGAACTGCCCGCAGGTAATTTGAATGCTGGTGTCAAGAAAATATAGGATGGAAAATCTGCGGATGGGGCTTTTTGGAGCATATAATCCAGAACTGGAGCTCACTAGTGTATTTGCTCTGCTTATTTGCATGCCTAAATGTGTGGTGGTGAAAACATTATGTAAATGAATTATTAAAAAAAAAAAAGCCAACCCAAACCAGGCTGACCTATTAGAAATTGTAGATGTCAGTACTGTGCACTGAATCCTCATTTCAAGAGAGCAGCACAGCATGAGTGTATTTACAGTGGTCGGGTCAGAAGGAGAACTAGTTGGAATGCTTTGCCTTGAACAGTTTTATTTAACAAAAAATTGCCCTGGTTTGAGGTAAAACAAACCAATTTTCTGTTCAGTAATTTTACTTTTTTTAGCTGGGCCTCTTCTAACTCACTGAACTCTGAAATGATCCCCAGGTTGGTCAGAAACTATTCCCTCTCAGGGTGCTCAGCCCTGATCACCCCAGGGATGGTGCAGAGAAGCCCTGGCTTAGACTCATTGCTGGAACAGCCAAGGGCAGAGAATTGAGGGATTTGCCCCCTTAGAGGGTGGAAAGTGGAAAAGCCTCGAGGGGTCACCCCTGTCGTACAGGAAACCCCAAGCTGACCCACAGGGTTTTCCATCCTGTCTATGTTGTGCTCAGTGTAAAAACTGAGGGATCAAAGGGTCAACTCTCTTCGATGGCTGCTGTCTGAGGAGGACCCTGTCTGTTCCTCTGCCTTTGATCCTGATCCCAGCATTCCTGACTCCAGAGCTGGAACCCAGCTCCTGTCAGTCACCCAGTCCAGTCTGGGATTTTTTCTGATGCTGCTGGTGATGTGATTGTTACCCTGGGAGCTTGATACAGTTTTGTATATACTATATACTTTTATTTTTATTATTCATTATTTAATTATTTATACTTTCATTAGTTTATTTTTTTTTCTAAACTCCTAAATCTCTTTAATCTCTTCCTCTCCTCTCTTTCTCTCAGAGGGGGGAGGGAGGGGCCATCTTTCATGCTGATTGGCCAAAACCACAACAAAAAGAAAGGTGTTTTTTTCCAGCTCAGGACTGCAGTTCTCGCTGGAACTGTTCTCACTGCAGTACAACTCTGGTTTGACTCTGCCTCTCTCTCCCAGCACTGGAAGCATCCATCACTGGGGAGATACTGTAAGTTTGCAGCATCCCTGGAAGGGTTCCTCTTTAAGACAAGGTGTGCATGGGCTGCTTAACAGAGCCAGGAGAAATATCACCACTGGCTTTTGCCCTTATTAAGCAATCCCTTTTTCCTTTATTTTCCCCTCTCTTTTTCTGTGTGTGTTCTGAGCAGCACTACACTGTGGACGTCTGCTGAACTCCTAATCAAAACTTATTGTGCATGAAATTCACTTTATAGCATATTAGGTGCCCAAGTGGGTGTGCAAGTAGATTCATATCTGATGGAAAAAAAGCCTGGCGTCTGAGGGAGATTTTGTTCAGTTTTGATGACTTCGATCAAAAAAAAAACCAACACCAGTCTGATGGCAAACTGCCCTCCATCCTCATCAATCCTTTATTGTCCTGCAACCCAGTCCCCCCTGAGCTGCTGCAGCTGACATCCTGCAGCCCAGTAGCTGCTGGGTGCTAGCTAAAGGGCTGCTTCTAGGACTGGTTTCTGATGGGAGCCGGGGTCTCTGCTTTCCCTCCCTGCTGCGAGGCTATGCCAGAGCGTTAGGAAAAAAATGGTGAAGATGACTTTGCCCAATTTATTATACTATGACCCACAGAGCTCTCTGGAGAGTTACCTGCATGTTGTATTTTATCATCTTGGACAAAATTTTCTTTCACATTTCGGTTGTTTGTCTACTGATCGTGTTGAGCTCTGTAACCGCTAGTCACTGCGGTGCAGCAGGGTCAGGTTGTACTCTTGACACAGAGAACTTAATCCTTGAGGATTGTCCTTAAAATCAATGAAATATCCAAGGGAAGCAGAGGTAGGCACTGGACGTGCTTCTAAACACAGTGCTTAAAACTTCTCAAGCCTTACCTTGGACAAAGTTATGGAAGCCCTGATGTTTCCATGTCCTCTTTAGTGTTAGAAACTAGTTCAGAGGTTTTAGTGTGCTTGTCTTGAGGTTCCCTGTGGACCATGGTCACAGATGCCTTGATGTTTTGAGGGCTGGAGCCCCTCTGCTGTGAGGACAGGCTGACAGAGTTTGGGGGGTTCAGCCTGGAGAAGAGAAGGTTCCAGGGAGACCTTAGAGACACTTCCAGCCCTAAAGGGGCTCCAGGACAGATAGGGAGGGACTGTGGGTCAGGGAGGGGAGCCATAAGATGAGGGGAAACAGTTTTAAACAGGAAGGGAGGAGACTTAGATGAGATCTCAGGAAGAACTTCTTTGCTGTGAGGGTGGTGAGAGCCTGGCCCAGGTTGCCCAGAGAAACTGTGGCTGCCCCATCCCTGGAGGGGTTCAAGGCCAGGCTGGATGGGGCTTGGAGCAACCTGGTCTGGTGGGAGGTGTCCATGCCCAGGGCAGAGGAGTTGGGACTGGATGATTCTTAAGGTCCCTTCCAACCCAAACCATTCTGTGATTCTGATCCCTTTTTATCAATACTCTTCTCAAACTGGATGGCATGGCATCTTTGGGGCCTAGAAGCACTGTTACTGTGAACTGCACATGGAGATGATGGTGACAGGAAATACCTATTTAATTTTGGTTCTTATTCTCTGATTACTAACATTGTACTGATTTGCTGAAACATATCCCAAAGCATGTAAATTCTTCCCCATTCCCCATAATTCTAAACAATGGTTTGGACTTTGTAGAGAAGGTCTTTGGGCTTCATTGATGTTCTTTTCTCTCAGGGGTAATGTTCTGCAGGCTGGCAAGAGCAGAAGGACCTGCCAGTTGGAAAGAATGACAGGAGGAAGGAGAAAAGGCCCATTTATGTAAAAGAGATGTTAGATGAGTCGACAAAGGGGTAGGGGGAGTGCGACTTCACAGGGCTCTCTGGATGAGTTGAGCAGAAATGACCTAAGACAGGAGGAAGGACACACTGTGCTGCGTGGTGAGGAGTGTGATAGAGTGGTGCGTGCCGGGGAGATGCTCTCCCAGCCAATTCTACCTGAATTGATCTCTCCAAAGCCTTCCCAGTGACCGACACAGGCTGGTCTGTGCCTGCTCTGAGAGCATTGCAGGCTGTGCTGCTGCTCTGAGCAGATACAGACATCGACAGAAGAGTGAAACCAACATGATGGTGAAACTGCACATCCAACAGGGCAGAAAAATTCTCCTTCTTGGGGTGGGGTGAAAGGGGAGCACCACTGTACTTTTCTCCATGGCAGGGACTTGGTCTGAATTTAAAAAAAAAAAGCAAAAAAAAAAAGCCCGTTGAAGTTGAACTGCTTAAATCTGGATAATTTTAATGACAGGTGATAAATCTGTGTGGAGATTTGAACTCATGAAAATATATTGTAAGATATGCATTTGATTGGCTTCTCTCCAATTAACACCCCATTCCCACCATTCACTCAGTTTTATTGTTCTCTGAATGTATCTCTTTATCTTTTTTTTTTTTTATTCTTTTATAATGAGGTTCTTTTTCCATAACCTTTGTGGTCTAAAAGTGAAGTGTCCAGTTTAAGCAAGTCATCCTAAGGTCCCTTTTTTTAAGTTGGTAAAGACATTAATCCTCTAAAGATGCCTTAATCCCTTCTGTTTCACAGAAGGAGTTGGAATGGCCAGGCTAAATAGATGCCAGATTTTCAGATTGTAAAACTGGAAGAGAATGCTGCTCTCCTTTTGCTCAGGTGGATGTATTCCTTCTGTTGTGTTATGCAGCATTTTATTTAACCTGTTGGGGTTTTTTTCTTTGTGGTTTAGTTCCTTCTGGGACAGGCAGTCCATCTGCAAACGTGGGATTTGGGGCGATACTGCTGAATATCCAACTGAAATAATAAACCAGTTCCAAAGGGAAGAGAACTTTCCAGGAAAACAAAAGGCTCACAGACATCGCACACAACTGCATTGCAGTTATTCTCTGTGTTTTCCTGGTCCATGTGACTATTCACAGAAGAGCAGAAGCACAGAATGGCTGGGGTAGGAAGGCACATCTGGAAGTCAGCTAGTCTGCCCTTGCAGCTTGGATCTGGGGTAAAAGAGCAGGTTCTTCAGTCTCTTGTCCAGTTGGGTGGTGTTGAATATCTGCAGTCTTTATGAAGAAAAGCAATACTTTTTTTCAGGGATATCTACGTTACTGGAATGCCAAGTTGACAAGAACCAAATTATTCCCACTGACCCTTTTGACACGGTGAAATTATCTGTTCTCTTCCATGCTCGCTTTATGTTGGGCAGGACCTTCATTTAACATTGTATTCAATGACACGGGCACACTTAAAATGTTGTTAATTAATATATCAGGCACCGAGCAGATCTTTGCCTATCAGCTGCAGCTCCCTGCTGTGCTGTGTTTTGATTTTGGAATTCACTTAGAGCTCATGACATGAAAGATATTAGAGCATCCAAACCCAAACTAAATTTTATCTAACAGCATTTATGATAACTTTCCAAAGCTGCATGAAAAATTAAGAAATACATCTTATTCATCCATGCACTGGGGACAGTGATTGGGTTAATTGCATGTTGTACATAATATCACTGATAACATGGGAAAGAAGGATTTGTGTGTGGCCACATTCTTACACAATGAAATTTGATTTACATAAGATCCACACCACAAAACATAACTTAAACCAATTTAGTTTTTTAAAATTATGTATTCTGCTTCAAAAGTAAGGTTAGTAGTATAGCAGGGCTAGGAATATTACAGCACTATAATAAAAAAACATAGCAAATGTAAGCTCTTGTCTTCCTTATTTATAAAAACTAATTAGAAAAATCCTCACTGGTTTTGGACCCAAGATGTCCCAGATAATTTATAATGGATACCATAAGGAGTTTTTCTTCTGTTTAAACAAATAGTTGGATCCAAATGTGCATTGGTGTAATTGTGTTATGAAATAGTGACAGCCATTGAAAAGGACTCTGTAAACTTGTTGAAAAGAGATGTTGCTCTTTTTTTTTAGTAGAAGGCACAAAGAAGTACCATACACTGTGGAGGTGAACAGAGTGGGGTGGCAGGAGGGTCAGGCTTTCAGATCCAGTCCCGGTTGTATATTGGTCTTAGGGAGAAATTGGTTTGCATTGGTGCTGCAGCAAGTGCAGAGAAGGCCAACAAAGCTGGTGAAGGGCCTGGAGCATAAACCTAATGAAGAATGATTGAAGGAGCTGTTGAGTTTGAGGAAGAGGAGGCTGAGGGGAGACCTCATCCCTCTCTACAACTGCTTGACGGGACATTGTAGAGAGGTTGGTGCTGGTCTCTTCTCACGGGCAATGAGCGATAGAAGGAGAGGGAATGGCTTCAAGCTGCAGCAGGGTAGGGTTAGGCTGGACATGAGGAAAAAAGTCTTCCCAGCAAGAGTGGTCAGAGCCTGGAATGGGCTGACCCAGGGAGGGGATGGAGTCCTCATCCCTGAATATGTTTCAGAGTTGATTAGATGTGGTGTTGAGGGATATGAAATAGGGGAGAACTTTGTAGAGTGGGGCTGATGGTTGGACTCTATGATCCCAAAGGTCTTTTCCAACCTGAATGATTCTGTCCTTCTTTCTCTGCCTTTCAGAAGCCCCTCTTTTAGCAGTGCAGCTGTTTGGAGTGTGCTGGCTCATTACATAATGTACTTCAAACAATCCAGCAAATTCTAAACCATCATAAGTATACCTAGATCCACAGAAGGAGCAGTACCCTCTCAGCACAACCCCTAACATAAATCTGAGCGTTTACACTGCTGCTATTTAATCAGTAGTGCAATATGAATTGAAACATGGGTTGTCATTTCCACGCCAGGACTGCAATTTCTTCCTTTCAAAATCTCCTCAGTTACTCCAAGGTTTATGTTATCACCCCATAGAAATTGTTGTCTGCTTGATGAGGCTTCTTCTGTTGCCCTGGGAAATTCCACACAAATATTAAAGAAACCACCTTGTTTAATTCAGGTAGTAAGAACAGGAAGAGAGGCTGAGGGACCTGGGCATGGTTAGTTTGGAGAAAAGGAGGCTGTAGAGAGAGCCTAATGGCTCTCTACAACTACCTGAAAGGAGGTTGTAGAGAGGTGGGTGCTGGACCAGAGGAAGTTGTCTGAAGGACCAGACGACAGGTCCAGAGGAAATAGTCTGAAGCTGGGGCAGGGGAGGTTTTGACTGGATATTAGGGAAAATTAATTTACTGAGAGGGTGGTCAGACACTGGAACAGCCTGCCCAGGGAAACGGTTGAGTCACCCTCCCTGGAGGTATTTAAGATACGTGTAGATGTGGCACATCAGGGCATGCTCTAGTGGCGGAGATTGCTGGGTGTGGTGGTTAGTATTGTGGTGGGGTTTTTTTGGGTGTGGGTGGGTTATTTTGTTTGCTTGCTTGGGTTGGGTTTTTTTGTGTGCTTTCTGTTTGTTTATGGTTGGACTTGATGATTTCAAAGGTCTATTCCAACCAAGAAGATTCTGTGATTCTGTAATAGGGTGAATTTGCCTGAAGAAATGTCTTGCAACTTGAAGAAGGAGCTTTATGCCAGGCATCTAACTTTAAGATGTCAAAAGTTAGCTGGTGTGAATCACAACTGTAAAATATGAAATAGATTAGCAGATGAAATATTATACTTCTTTCCTATTGATCACCATCACACAGTTTGATCAATATGGAAAAGATGCCCATTTGTTTTCAAGCCATGCCTTTGAGCAGAGACAGCAATCCATAAATTACATGTAATAATCACAACTGAATTGAAAAATGACAGCAAAGGTTGCGTTCCTCCCAAATTTGCTGTGCAACTCAATTCCCTAATCTGTATGGGAGACCAGCAAGGACCTTGGGAGAGCCCCAGTGGGTTCCTTTACTTGGTAGCAAAGGTGACTAGGTCTTGGTTGTTCCTGTTAGATCTTTGTCTGAGCAGTTCCCAAGGAACTCCAGTGCCCAGCCTCCTCGGCCTGATTTATTCCAGTCCTACACCACACTTCACTTCAGGAAAAACTTTGCTGGTATCTCATCTAAATCTTCATGCTAATTCAAACCAATTACTTCTTCCACTATCCACCACTGGCATAGTCAATTATTTTACTTCTCCTTTCAGCAGCCTTTTATATATTTGAACGATGTCACATGCCTCTTCAGTATGCTCTAATTTAAATGACCCTTCAGCCTTTCTTTATAGATTATGATTTCCTGACTTCTTCATTGCTCTCCTAAGGATTCTGCTCAGCTGGTCCATGTCTTTCTTTCCAACCAAGAAGAGAAATTAGAGGGAGGTTGAAATTAGAGAGACCTAAGTCCCTATTAGTGTTAATCAGAGAGAAGGGATTACTCCGAGTGTTTTGCATACTGCATTTATTTCATACGTTCCCAGATAATGCCAACTCCTGTTCTAAGCCTCTATATTGAAACTGGAAATCTGAAAATTATCATGTTGATGAAGCTGAAGCCATAGAAACAGTGGTCTCATTTTTCCTTCATTTTTGTGATATAGGAAGCTGTCTAGCAGCTAATGCAGATATTACTAGCTAGATATTAAAGAAACAACCAAACAAACCTGGAATTGCCATTTCAGAAACAAGTTTAGGATTTAGACATGGTTGAATATCTGTTCTTTAGTTGCAATTACTTGAAAATGAAGCCAAATACATGCTTTTCCCCCCTCTCATTGAGCAGATGAGCCTTAAGCGTTAGCAATTCAAGCATCTCCGTGCTGTTCTGCTTGGCATCTTGAACTTTGACCCAAGCTATCATCCTCGAAGGAAGCATGCTGCTACCATGGCTACTGCTGACATTACCTGCCAGGCTTTAGTATATTCCTTGGAGTAAAGAAGATTAGAGTCCAAATGCAATGAAGTGTTTACATATAAAGTATATAAGTGGTTAATACAGAGTAAGTATCAAGCCCTACTCCTGGACCTGGCATTTGTCACTCTTTTGTAGACAGTACATTTGACCTCTGAAGGATAAGGGACGAATCTGTTGCAGATCCTTCTCTTTATCAGCTAATGCTCTACCTTCAGATGCTACCCAGACCAGCTCCATCTCTCCCACAAACACCCAGGCTGGAGCTGGTGTAGCTTTAGCGCTCCATGGCCACCCAAGTTTGAAGCTGTTATGGCACCCACTTCTTGGACTTGGTAGAGTAGATATAATGGCACGCGGTCTTCTCCTTGACCAAGAAAGCTGGCCAAGGCATCCTCCTTCTGTCTGTGTTCCCCAACAGAAAATAAATTTGATGATTCCATATTCGGAGAGCTTTTTAAAAGCATGTTTACGTGCTTTTCTTGCTAAGAAACCCCCATTATAACTAAATAACTAACTAGAACTAATCCCATGCTGTTGACTCTTCATAGCCCTGTGCCATTCACGTACCAGTGAATTACTGGCTTTGTCAAAACCAAGCCCATATCTCTATTTTTAATTGGGTGGATATATACAGATTACTGTATGACACTGTGTTTTATATTTGGACTTATAAATGCTGAGAAAAATGTTTAAAGGTTTACAAGAGTTTATTTTTTTGTGTAGGTAGTAGGCTGGATTTTCCAAAGCCTGTAGATAACAGAACTCGGGGACTTTTAACTGCATAAGACAGAGAATAAAATAAATTGATAAGTTTTACTGCTGTTTGCCAAAATGAGTGTTTCTTTTGTGAGTTCTCTGGTGACTAGCTTCAAAGGTGACTTCGATATAATTCAGAAGTGGTAGTCTGCCCCTCAATATGGTCAGTAATGGGTCTTTGTGACCTGTCACTGGTTGTCAGGGCTCTTCTCTTTTAAGCTAACACTCTGCCTAGATTAATTCAATAATATTCAACATACTTTATGAACACAATACCTAAAGTTTGATTTACATAGTGGGGAGGATACTGAAATTATATTTAATTGGAATCAATTCACATTGCAGTAGTTACAGTTTGATGTGTCATTTTCTCCTGAACCTGTTTTCCTGAAGAAGATAAGGATTTCTATAACTAGATGCTATTTTCCTATTTAGATAAATTATTAAAAATTGCCTCAAATTTAGTTTATGCTTGGAGCTCACTGTAGCACATTCATGTTCTGAGGCAACTTTAGTACAGCTTTGCTCTGACAATGTGCATTTAGTAGAGTCCCAGCTGGCAGCTGGAGGCTTTTCAACCCTCAGCAAAGTTCAACCTCGGCGGAGCCCCACTGGTGTAACATTAGAGTAGTGGAAGTGCAATGCATCCTTTTCCAACTCATTAACTGAGTTCAGAAGGTTTCAACCGAGAGTTCAGGTCGGCATTAGAATGTCTAAAATTGCTGTAATGCTCATTTTCTGTTTGCTGAGGACAAAATTATTTTTTTTAAGCTTAAGAAAAGGAAAAATGGAAGTAACCCATAAGTGCAAGCACAGTGATTGAAGGCAAACTTTTACACTTAATGTAGGGAGAGAAAGTCTGCTGTGCAAGTGCAGCAAGTTTGCTCCTCTGGGGCTTTGGGCTCCTTGTGTGGGCAATATTGAATCAGCCTGTCCATGCTCAACTGCAGGAGATGGAAGGGAAACTTCATCAGACCTGCTGTTTCTTAACTTACAACTGATGAGAGCCAGCAGTTATTTTTAATAATGTATCTTTTTTTATCATATGTCATTAATACAATAAATACAATTCCAAGTTACAGAGAGATCCAAGTATATCTTTTTTTCTTTACAGGAAGCATGTGAGAGGGAGAATTCAAGTCTTATGTTCCAGAGATGCTGTTCTTGAACTTATCAAAAAAGGTGTTAAAATGCATGATATAAAAATCCTGCCTTTTGTTTTCTTGTGAACGCAACCAAAAGAGCATAAAAACTGCTGCCTGGTTACAAACCAGAGTTGTAAAAAAAATTATCAAGGCACAGAAAGCTTCCTACGTTTATGAAAGGCAAAGGTTTTCTTTTTTATATACAGAGATTCAGAAACTAGTCTAAACTGCTGTCCGTCCTCCTGCTGGTTCTCACTGTGAAGACCCTGGAGCAGTCGATAGGTGGTCTTAAGTAGAACACTCAAGTTGGAGATCTCTTTTAAGGTTTTGTAGGGCTCAGGAAATGTTCTGGTGCTGGAGGGTGGAGGTTGGGAGGTCACCAGGGACGAGGGGGGAGGCTGTTGGAACTGTGTTGAGGCCCCTTCATCTTCTCTGTGGACACACTAGGCTTCCAGTGTGCCTTCTGGTGACATCAGGTGTCTTCTTGCATTTCAAGCTTATGCACTGAGGCAAGGGGAAGAACGAAAAGCTTCTTTACTCTCACTTTTTGTGCTGCAACCTAGAGTTTCAGGCTGAATGCCGTGAAACTTTTCAAAGAATTGGGTTGAGAGAGTTTCTCAAACCTGTGGGATTGAGAGGGGTTTTTGGCATTTGAGTTGGGGTTTTTTTTTTGGCATTTGAGTTGGTTTCTAATTTTCAGTCAGGTTCTAATGGTACCTTTAAAACAGTCAGCAAACTGTGCTAGTTGCAACTTAAACAAATCAAATAATTGGTGTTTCAGAATATAAACATCTAAAATAATGCATTCCTGTTCAAGATATCCTTCTAGTTTTATCTGTTACCTGAAGGGAGATACTGAAGGGAAAACAGGAGATTTCTTTTCCTGTGCCAGCTGAAATGCTGGTATCTCTTTTTTTTTTTTTGTTAGGTTTATTTTTCTAGAGTTCCTTTAGCTTGCAGGGATACGGTAGCCATGGCAAGTAATCTTCTCTTTTATCCTTCAATAGCCTCTCACTAATGTATGCAACCTGCAATAGTGTCTGGGTTTTGCCATCACAGTTGTGGGTGGCAGACAGCATTAGTTAGTTTTTAACGGCCCTACCATATTAACATTAAATCTAGATTAACATGAACACAGTGCATTAATTTTACCGCTTAACGGGGCTTGAAGCAAAGGGGGACCTTTTCCGTGGGCTTTTTCTACCACTCATTTCCCCAGAAACCCAAGACTGTGAGATAAAGTTTAAGTCTGAGATTTCTTGGGGCACTGGAGACTGAAGCTACAGAGTAACCACCCGCCTTCTTTTTTCCCCCTAAACTGCCGTCGGAACAATACTTACTGTTTTCTGCTGTAGGGCTGAACTCTGGCTCAAAACACTGGATGTGGGTATAATTGCAAAATCGAGAAGGTGACAGATGAAAGGTGGGTTGTACTGTGGTTGCATGCCCTCTAGCTGATGGATTTGCCCATTTCATCTCAGGTTCTCACCAGCCTCTCCCTGCAGAGATTTAAATTTGCACATTCCAGGATGACTTAACTACCCTGTTATCCCCTGTTGTGTGTGCAACCCCTCTCGCTGGCTCCCTTCCACCTTCTGGAGTCTAAACCTTATCTAAGACAAAAAAAACCAAACAAGCAAACAAAAAAAACCCCCTCACAACTTGGTTGGAATAGAGTTTGGAGAAAAGAGAATTCTCTATTCCTACTTCTGCTCTGAATCAAAACGTGGGTTTGAGACAAGATCTGTCACCTTCCAGGGAAGTGCTTTAATACCCAGTCATTTTCCTTCTCACGAGCCTAATGAATATTTAAGTAGTCCATGCAAAATGGAACAGAATCAGTGGGAGAGAGTGAACAAACCTCTCTAGAATACCTTACAGTGTTGCAGCTGGGATGTTTTTGAGGAGACATGTCTTCCAGTTCTCACAGGAAAAAGAAAAAATTGCATCCGCTTTCTATAATTTAGGTTTGTTTCCTTGTTATTGTTTCCTTGGCTTCTTTTATTTTTCATTTTTCTTTTCTTCCTCTTTTTTCTTTTCTTCCTCCCTGGTAAGTGTTACCCAATAAAACACGTGAAATATAGGGAAAATTGTAACTTTGAATATTTTGAAGTTAATTATTTGGGCATTTAAAAACATCTAATATGAAATTTGACCCAAATTTATGACTGGCTTACCTCTTCTGAGGATGTTGGGTTGGTTGGTTTTTTGCATATAAACAAACAAACAAACAAAACAAAACAAAAAAAAAAAGATGGACTCTAACCAAAAGAGCTGTTCAGGTGGCCCAGAAAAAATGTACTGTGTATTCTCTTGCTATTCTTCTGCAGAACAGAAGTTTTATCTTCTTCTGCCTGAAGGAGAAGAATGAAGGACAAGAACAAAACAGGGGTATGGCTGATATGGTTTCCTACAGGGACATGTCAGTCCATGAGGTGTTAGATTATATACAGAAAGATGAGTTTGGTAACACTTGCACATGGTAGTCGAGCTCGTTTTTTGTAAAGGATCTTCAAGAATGCAGAAATTTGAGCTTCCTGGGCAGCTTAAGCTGACACAAGGCTGCACTGAGGTTGAACAGTCTCATCCTCTTCTCATCCTGGCATTGTGTTACAGTATACCAGAATGTAATGGGGTTAGCAAGGACCTCTGGAGATCATCTCGTCCAACTCCTTGCCAAAGCAGGGTCACCCACAGCAGGTCCCCCAGGAACGTGACCAGGTGTATTTGGAATGTCTCCAGAGACAGAGACTCCATCACCTCTCTGGACAGTCTCTGCCAGGGCTCTGACACCCTCAAAGTCAAGAAGTTCCTCCTCGTACTTAGATGGAAGTTCTTATGTACAAGTTTGTGCCCGTTCCCTCTTGTCCTGTCCCTGGGCACCACTGAAAAAAAACTGGTCCCATCCTCCTGACACCACCCCTTGAGGTATTTACAGGTGTTGATCAGATCCTCCCTCAGTTTTTTCTTGTCCAGACTAAAAGGATCTGAGCCCCTCAGCCTTTCCTCATCAGAGAGATGTTCTAGTCCCCTCATCATCTTTGTAGCCCTCTGCTGTATCCTCTCCATCAGTTCCCTATCCTTGAACTGCGAAACCCAGAACTGGACCCAGTGCTCCAGATGTGGCTTCATCAGGGCGGAGCAGAGAGGGAAGATGACCTCCCTAACAGTGCTCCTACCCCATCTCTTGCTGTGACACTAATTGTCCCACAAAAGTAGTTTGAATATGGCTGAATTTCTGGTCTGAGAGAAAAATAGGTGTGTGGGGTTGCTATTTTTTTTTCTTTTTCTTTTTTTCTTCTGGGCTTGTTCCATGTAGGTTTGCCAGTCTCAGCTACTCCATCACTACATAATTCCTAGAGCCTTTTGGCAGATTTGCTGCCTTAGCCTGGCTTTGGCCAGACATAAAACTCTAGAAGGGGAGGGATAAATGACAAAGTCCATTTTTGCAAATCAAATGGATGTCCAGAATGGAGGGTTGATGCTGGTAGAACTGCACCACGAGGCAGGGTGCCATTTCTCTTCCCTCCATCCATCTGTCTGTGAAGGTCTCCAAAGAAGGCAGCACACCCCCTTGTTTGCATCGTAAATATGTGGCTGCTTGTAGTTGTATAAACCTAAAGTGAGACCAAAAATAGACTTGACCATCTTTTCCTAGCTCCAAGTTCGGGCATTTGTTTAAATGCTGTAGTTCTGCCTGAGTGTCTCTTATTAAAAACAACCGTGGGAACACATTCTCCAAACCCCTGGGATAAGGTGGCAAATAGCAAGTTTGCTTTTCACATCCCTGTTCACCAAAATGGAGTCGTTCAGACTTTCTCTTCGTAGCAGGTAGATCCTGCCAGGGCCACCTATAAAGGTGTCAGACTCGCTTTATGACCTTGCACAATTAATGTGATTCACCACAATGCTTCTATTAGGAGTCATAGTTTTTGCAGCTGGTGTATCTTTAGACGCATAAATGTGATGTTTCCACGTCTCTCTCCGCACTTTTTTAAAGAGCTTCATCAGTAATGAACGGTTCTGGATGTCTAATATTGCTACTTCTTAAATTATTCAATGTGCTGTCTTTCACATTCTTTTTCACAGTACTTTTAGTACTCAGAATCTTAACATCATACCTAAACAACAGCAAGTGTTGCTATGGTATTGTTCTTGCTGATAGGAGGACATTGTCAACCATAAACTACATTTTTGACCTTCTCAGCACTAAGGAGAAAGCACCTCCTTCCTTTTTTTCTCTTTTTTTTTTTTTTCTTTTATCCACTGTGTGCAAATGTATTATGTCTCTTAATGGATATTGTTAATTTGATTTTTAGGGCTAGAGTGGTTCCAGAACTTATGAATATATTTGCATAAAAATTCAGTCTTGTGCCTGTCATGGGTGGGCTGTGTTCGTTATTGAAATAATGAGTTCTGGAGGAATCAGGCAGTGTTAAAGAATCTCTCCCTCTACACTTCCTGCCACGTTTATTTGTTATTTGTATTCTGGTGGCAGACACAAGCTGGATGCTGGCTATGCATTCAGGGTGAGTCTGTCAGTAAAGGAACAAAGCTCGTGGTCAGACTCCTACCTCCCCAGCGCAGAGGATTTTCAGTGTTCCAGCAGTCGTTTTGGAGTCAACTTTTTTGGTTTAAAATCCCAAGCTAACAAAAGCCTCCTTGGAACAGGAGGTGATAAGCATATGCCACAGATGTTAACCTTCAGAAAAATGCTTCCATTTTTCACTAGCTCTTCTTATGTTCTTCTTGAAGACCTCGTTTTGCAGGCAAGTGTAACACTGAAACCTCTCACCTAGAGAAGTTCTTGGTTTCATCCTCTTGTAAGCGTCCTTTTTCAGTGCCTTTGGTAATAAAACACATCATCATCTAAAACGTCAAAATAACCTACATATTTTGTATTACTTTATACACCAGATCACAAGGGTGATGGGAAAAGACCTGAACAGAAGGGGTTTACTGGTTACTAAAGCTTGGGACCAGATTGGACCGTTAGGCATGTGGGCTTAAATCTGGAGTTATGCCCTCAAGAGCAATCAGATTACTCCAGATTTATGCTTGGTTACCTGAGATCAGCATCTGGCCCAGGATTGTTTTCTGTAAATGCATTTTTGTAATTAGCACTGTCAGTAAAAAGAAATACTGAAAATGTCAGGTTGCCCATGTTTTTCTAAATAGCTTGAAAAACTCTAAGTGTTTTTATCAGGCATTCTTTATTTTGAACTGAAGGGGACAGAGATCTATGACCAGTTCTGGTTCTGCTTTTTATTTTCTTGCAGGTTATATCATAAATACTGAAACAGTAACCAAAATAATACCTCTTCTTGCACTAGAACCTTCCACTCTCCTCTTTGAGATATTTTCCATCATTTATACACAAAAGATGGAGCAGCAGCTGTACAAAGATTAACATATAGAGGGGCGAAAGATGCACCTTTTCTAGGGCAAACCATTTTTATGGATAGCTTTTACTGGACTAATCCAGCAATATATCTGCAGTATCACGTCTGAAATTGTTTCTTTAAATAAATGCATAAAAATTTCCTTACTACATAAAAGTAATTTCTTCAATAAATAAAAAAAATACGGTCATTTCCATGCCACGTTTCCAGATCCCCTCTACGTGATCATTTATATTGTACCATTATAATGAAAATCCTCACTGCTGGATTCTCCAACCAACCAACTCAGATTTGCATCTGTACTTTCAGTTGGACAGAACTTTGGTTTCCTCAAGCTGACAACTGTTTCCATGGTCTCTTTATTCTCTCTTTCTTTGACGTTAGAATTTGTGTTCCATTCCTCTCCGTTCCAGGAATCAGCCGCAGTCTTGCTGCAATTTTCTTCCTAATACAGACAGTCTGTTTCCTGAAAGTCTGAGCTCTGTCAAAGGCATTGCATTTCTTGATTTTATGTCATACTTCTTTTATTCTTTCCCTATTGTACCTTGATTTTCATAACGACGTTCCTTATTGCTTTTGCAGTCTGAATAGCAAACAACTTTCCAGTCAGCCATGATATTTTTGTTTCTTTCTTAATGTACAGAGGGGAAAAAAAAAAAATCATCCTTTTGTCTAGACTTTCTCATCTAGGAAGACAAATTTTTAAAAATGCTTCTTCTATGGGAAATATTTTCACACTCTAGAGATTACCTTGTGGAAACGAATAATTCATAACGAATTTGTGACGATGTTTTTATTTCAAAAATTTCCTAGCCTATGCTGAATACCTAGTCTATGCTTTTCTGCATCTCTAAAAAGGTTTGTGGTCCTTGAAGGTCTGGTTCAGGTGATTGATCATAGAGTGTATCATTAAGAGGTTTTTGTGAATGATTAGTCTAGGAACCTTACGAATCTTCTCAGGGAAATTTCGGTACCTCCTTGAGAGTAAGCAAAGCGGTCATGGATGGATGTAGGTAGGGAAGGAAGGTCCTCATTTCCAATGTGCTTCAGAATAAACTTTAAGCAAAGCCTTTGCTTAAAGCAAAGCCTCGGTTCACATCTAAAACAAAAGAGGAAGCAGAGATGAGGATTATTGAGATCGAGTCCTGGTGTGCAGCTTTGGAAAGGGGCAACGAGAGTCGCTTCAGTAGAGTGAAACTGTNCGGTTCACGTCTAAAACAAAAGAGGAAGCAGAGATGAGGATTATTGAGATCGAGTCCTGGTGTGCAGCTTTGGAAAGGGGCAACGAGAGTCGCTTCAGTAGAGTGAAACTGTTGGAAGCCAAGCTGGAAGGTAACCAACTATGGAAGGGGAAGCTGGAAGGTAACCAGCTACGGAAGGGGAAGCTGGTGCTTTTGCTGTAGGTGGTACCTCGCATGATTTTAGAGATCAGGAGTATAGCTGGGATGCAACCAGGGTTTGAGAAAAGAGCTAAAAAGGAGTATGGAAACTAGGGTATTTCCTGAAAGAAATTTCTGAATTTTCTGGAAAAAAACCCCAAAATATAGGAAGTTGAGAAGCTGAAAAGGAAAGTGTCAGAGGGGAGCAGTACAGCAGCAATAACAGCAAAGAGGTCAAACTGATGACTGGGGCAGAAGAGAGGGTTAAATAGCTGGTGTAGGGCTGAAAACTACTCAAAACCACCCAGCCCAGCCAGGGCATGTTGGAAACATATGGTGTTCCCAAGAGCTGAAGTTTAAGGAGCAGCTCCTTAGGTTTGCCAGTTTACACTAAGAGGATCAACTCTCAGGTTTATTGCTATTCGAATGACAGAGGTTTTTAAGAGTCAGTGTTTCGGCTACGGATGCAATCACAGAGGAATTAATTAGCTCTGACAGAAGCCAGTTTGATGGTGGCACCCAAGGGAATAGGGTGGTCCAAAGGGAAGCAATGACAACAGACAGCGCAAGACGAGTCCTTTTGCCAAGCGTTAGGAAAACTTCCTTGCTGGCACACACAATGAATCAGGGAGGCTTCTGCCTCCTGGAAGGAAAAGCTGAGCGTGTAAATACGTCATTGCCATGCTGAGAGAAACCTGAATTTAATAGTCTGCTCGCAAGAAGATGGATTAATGAATGGCAGAGAAACAAGGAACACAGAAAAGACAGAAAAATAATTCAGAGAATTAAAGGATCAAAGTGATTTGGCTCCGGTGAGGCAAACAAATAATTTAAAATTTGAAGGGTAAAAGGAGGATAAGAAATAAGGACAAACTCAAACGTTAACTTGCAGCAAAACTAGCAGAATGTGTTCTTCCTTTCCTTGTTCTTTTCCCTCTATTTCTTGTAACATGATTGAAGGACACTTGAAAGTTTATTTAATTTACTCTGGTTTTCCAAGACCAATCAAGAATGCTATACAGGGGAAAGCATGAGGGGTCGGTTTATATCTACAAATGATTGCTTCTATACATATGATGGCTGAATTACAGTGGGTGTGGAGTGCACCTGAATGTGCAATCAGCATTTCTTACATATGTAATAATTGCACTTATAAAAGCCAGCCTCAAGTAGCCTCAAGAAGGAAAAAAGCTAATTATAGCACAAAACTGACTTCCACCATACCGAGTTTTTGGAAAGGGGGCTGTAAATGATATTGCAGTTAAAAAGCCATGTGATTACCTTGTATTTATCAGGTGGTTTGGAATTCATGTAGGGAAGAGATATGAAATAGATCTTGTGGAGCCCAGTGTAGATGGGGGGTAGATGTAGGGTCCATGTCTTGAAATAGACATCTTGGCTTTATATTGTGTAAATTATGAGCTCCCTCTGACTCTGAGCATTGAGGGGTCACCAATGGCATCTCAGAAAGTCTGACCCCTGCCACTGGGTGTCCTCTGCCAATGCAAATAACAAAAGTGTCCTGGAAGAAGCAGCCGAGTAGATGACTAATAACCCAAGCAACACAGAAGGTTACTCAAGGAAAAGACATTTGGAACACAGACCAAAGTGACTCCAACTCTTTAATCTCCTATACAGAACAACCAAACCACTCTTAACAAGAAGTCCTCTAAGCCTTTTGGGGGTGGCAGAAAGGACTGGATATGTTGGGGGTGCTGTGAGGGTGATCTGGTCCTGACCAGAAGGTCAAAGCTAATGGCATGTACAAAGCAGATATTAACATTGGTCTCAGCTGAAGATTTAACAGCAATTATGAAACCTGCCTTTGTTTCTGATTGGTATTTCTGTGCTCTGGAATGAATTATTCTCGTACTTTCTCTCTTAGTTGCTATTAGTAGCGAAGTATATTTTTTTCAGCTTAGGAAAGAATGTTCTTCCTAAAAGTGTGTTGACTTGCTCTCTGTTACAGTAGATTCTTGGAGGACTNAATATAGGAAGTTGAGAAGCTGAAAAGGAAAGTGTCAGAGGGGAGCAGTACAGCAGCAATAACAGCAAAGAGGTCAAACTGATGACTGGGGCAGAAGAGAGGGTTAAATAGCTGGTGTAGGGCTGAAAACTACTCAAAACCACCCAGCCCAGCCAGGGCATGTTGGAAACATATGGTGTTCCCAAGAGCTGAAGTTTAAGGAGCAGCTCCTTAGGTTTGCCAGTTTACACTAAGAGGATCAACTCTCAGGTTTATTGCTATTCGAATGACAGAGGTTTTTAAGAGTCAGTGTTTCGGCTACGGATGCAATCACAGAGGAATTAATTAGCTCTGACAGAAGCCAGTTTGATGGTGGCACCCAAGGGAATAGGGTGGTCCAAAGGGAAGCAATGACAACAGACAGCGCAAGACGAGTCCTTTTGCCAAGCGTTAGGAAAACTTCCTTGCTGGCACACACAATGAATCAGGGAGGCTTCTGCCTCCTGGAAGGAAAAGCTGAGCGTGTAAATACGTCATTGCCATGCTGAGAGAAACCTGAATTTAATAGTCTGCTCGCAAGAAGATGGATTAATGAATGGCAGAGAAACAAGGAACACAGAAAAGACAGAAAAAATAATTCAGAGAATTAAAGGATCAAAGTGATTTGGCTCCGGTGAGGCAAACAAATAATTTAAAATTTGAAGGGTAAAAGGAGGATAAGAAATAAGGACAAACTCAAACGTTAACTTGCAGCAAAACTAGCAGAATGTGTTCTTCCTTTCCTTGTTCTTTTCCCTCTATTTCTTGTAACATGATTGAAGGACACTTGAAAGTTTATTTAATTTACTCTGGTTTTCCAAGACCAATCAAGAATGCTATACAGGGGAAAGCATGAGGGGTCGGTTTATATCTACAAATGATTGCTTCTATACATATGATGGCTGAATTACAGTGGGTGTGGAGTGCACCTGAATGTGCAATCAGCATTTCTTACATATGTAATAATTGCACTTATAAAAGCCAGCCTCAAGTAGCCTCAAGAAGGAAAAAAGCTAATTATAGCACAAAACTGACTTCCACCATACCGAGTTTTTGGAAAGGGGGCTGTAAATGATATTGCAGTTAAAAAGCCATGTGATTACCTTGTATTTATCAGGTGGTTTGGAATTCATGTAGGGAAGAGATATGAAATAGATCTTGTGGAGCCCAGTGTAGATGGGGGGTAGATGTAGGGTCCATGTCTTGAAATAGACATCTTGGCTTTATATTGTGTAAATTATGAGCTCCCTCTGACTCTGAGCATTGAGGGGTCACCAATGGCATCTCAGAAAGTCTGACCCCTGCCACTGGGTGTCCTCTGCCAATGCAAATAACAAAAGTGTCCTGGAAGAAGCAGCCGAGTAGATGACTAATAACCCAAGCAGCACAGAAGGTTACTCAAGGAAAAGACATTTGGAACACAGACCAAAGTGACTCCAACTCTTTAATCTCCTATACAGAACAACCAAACCACTCTTAACAAGAAGTCCTCTAAGCCTTTTGGGGGTGGCAGAAAGGACTGGATATGTTGGGGGTGCTGTGAGGGTGATCTGGTCCTGACCAGAAGGTCAAAGCTAATGGCATGTACAAAGCAGATATTAACATTGGTCTCAGCTGAAGATTTAACAGCAATTATGAAACCTGCCTTTGTTTCTGATTGGTATTTCTGTGCTCTGGAATGAATTATTCTCGTACTTTCTCTCTTAGTTGCTATTAGTAGCGAAGTATATTTTTTTCAGCTTAGGAAAGAATGTTCTTCCTAAAAGTGTGTTGACTTGCTCTCTGTTACAGTAGATTCTTGGAGGACTCATTTATAACGTAATCCAGAGCTATTTGAATGTGAACCTGATTTTTTGGGAGTTCTTGGACCTCAGTTCTGCATAGCTACTTAGTGAAACACTGGATGACAGAAAGTTACTAAAATCAGACTGTTGGGNTGTGTTGACTTGCTCTCTGTTACAGTAGATTCTTGGAGGACTCATTTATAACGTAATCCAGAGCTATTTGAATGTGAACCTGATTTTTTGGGAGTTCTTGGACCTCAGTTCTGCATAGCTACTTAGTGAAACACTGGATGACAGAAAGTTACTAAAATCAGACTGTTGGGTTTTTTTCCTAAAACTACCACATATCGAATAACAACTCATGAGTGGGAAGGAGGGAAGAGGGAAAAGAAAAGCAGAGCTATGATATTAGATGTCTGAAGAAAGTAAAGCTTTTCTGACAGAGAAAGTAGAGGAAGTTAGGAGATAAATTACTGTTAAAAAATAAGAAAAGATGATTATTGGATGTTAGTTTCTCTTTCAGAATGTGCTTTAGTTGATTAAAAAAAATGGTTTGCAGATATGAGCTATTAAAAAGATCGGTAATACAGATCATAAAAAATGAATTTCTGAGATATAAAGGGTGGCTTTGGTCCAAAAATCAAATTGAAAATTAAATTATAGAAAGCAGTAATATAGCAAGATAATTGCCAGTATGTTCAGATGAGATAGCAGATAAGAGAAAATTATTGGTAAGAAAATCACAATAGTATATAGAAAAACACTTTTAAAAAAGTCATTATTTTTATTGTCTACAGGGAATAAAACTACCTTTTAAGAAAATGATCAGATTTTCTGGCGTAAGAATTAAATAATGGCTTAGATAACAAAAAACTTGAATAAAGACTTATTTAAAATTCTACTGCATAGAGGAAAAAAAAGTCTAAATATATAACTGTCATCCTGAAAGCTAAAAGTTATTATTTGTCTCTAGTTTCTGTCAAGGGGCCTTAATTTACCAGCATTTCATTGTTTTATCCTATTTTTTACCTTACAATACCTGGAAGCAGCTGTGAAGCAGATGCACACAAGAAGACAGGAACTCCTAAGGACACAGCTCAGGATGGGGTTGAGCCCAGACCCTGATGGAGGTCCTGGGTACAGCAGCTTGAAACCATAGGGCTGAGGTGGACCACGTCCCAGCACTGACCAACAGATCTGAAGAGAGTGGAGTTGCCCCACCTTGTTATAGCCACAGGTCATAGTTTTAGCCCATGGAACAGGAGTCCTTGTGGCACTTGCTCCACCAGGGTGATTCTGGGTCTACAACTAGAGACTGGAGGTTAGGGTTGAAACAAGAGTCATAGAATTGCCCAGGTTGGAAGTGGCCTTTCCAATCATGGAGTCCAGCCATTAAGCTCACTGATAAAAACCATCACTAACCCGTGTCCCTTTGTCAACCTGGCTTTTAAATCCCACCAGGGTGACTCCACCACTTCCCTGGGCAGCCCATTCCAAGCCTTAGTAACCCCTTCCGTGTAAAAGTTTTTCCTAATATCCAACCTGAACCTCCCCTGGTGCAACTTGAGGCCATTTGCTCTTCTCCCATCCCTGTTCCTTGGGAGAAGAGACTGAACTCCTGGCTACACCCTCCTTTCAGGGAGGCCAGAAGGTCTCCCCTCAGCCTCCTCCAGGCTGAACACCCTCATCTCCCTCAACTGTTCCTCACAAAACTTGTGCTCCAGACCCTTCACCAGCTTCGTTGCCCTTCTCTGGATGCGCTCCAGCCCCTCAATATCCCTCCTGTCATGAGGGGCCCAAATAAAGTCTGAATCACTTCCTGGCACTGTAAATCTGCCCGTGCCAGACTCCAACTGTGGTTGTCTTCTATAACAGTGGCTTCATGGTTTTACTAGTTTTACTACTACCATATTTTTTATTCTTTTTTTTTTTATAGACTGTCTCTTTACTGTAAGAGCACCGTTTATGGCTTTTGCAGCTGGCAGTAGGTTCTCCAGGTGCTAAAAATGTATTCCCAGTAAGATGCTGGGTGCAACAGATACAGACAAAGTGTGCAAGATGGACCAGGTGGATGCTCTTTGTTTTTACTCCAGGTATAAAAAGTGGGGTTTGAGCAGAAAACTCATTGAAGGTTTCACTATAGGTTGCTGTAAAAGGGACCAAACAGAAGAAAACTTGCAGGGAACGTGTTGAACTTCTGTGTTAAGGCTTGCTGTATCTTTGTGCTGAGTTGGGGGGAGACTGCTGAGACTCAGTACATATTGAGCTTGACTAATTTTATGGACTGCATTGCATAAGGGCTGATTTCTTTGCCAAATAAACCATAAATTTAAATGTAACTGGGTTTGCGAGCTCAAGGACCCAAGGTGAGCCTTTTAATTGTTTTGTGTAGATTGCTTGGGTGCTTAATAAAACACTCCGAGATAGCTACAGCTCCCTGTTTCTGGCAACGGAACAGAAAGCAGTTGAGTACTTAAACAAAAACTGTGGAGTTCTTTAATGGTTGCAGGTATGTGAAAGACAGTGCCAAACCCTGATGTTAGTTCTGCTGGCTGCTAACAAGAAGTAACTGGAATTTTACACTGTGAGGTAAGGTACAACATGAAAAAAAATTACAATACTGACCAAAACTGGAGTATTTACAAAAATGCTCAGGAAAATAATGGAATCATAGTTAGAGTTGGAAGGGACCTTCAAGATCTTTGAATTCCAACCCCCCTGCCCTGGGCAGGGACACCTCCCACCAGACCAGGTTGCTCTAAGCCCCATCCACGCTGGCCTTGAACCCCTCCAGGGATGGGGAAGCCACAGCTTCTCTGGCCAACCTGTTCCAGCATCCCATCACCCTCACAGCAAAGTTCTTTCTCATATCTCACCTAAATCTTCCCTCTTCCAGTTTAAAGCTGTTACCCCTTGTCCTGTCATTCCACTCCCTGACAAAGAGTCCCTCTCCACCTCTCCTGTAGTCCCTTCAGATACTGGAAGGGGCTCTAAGGTCTCCTTGGAGCTTTCTGTTCTCCAGGCTGAACAAGCCAAACTCCCTCAGCCTGTCCTCACAGTAGAGGTGCTCCATCCCTCTGATCATCTTGATGGCCCTCTGCTGGACTTGTTCCAACAGGTCCATGTCCTTTCTATGTTGAAGGTTCCAGAGCCTGAAAAAAAAAATCATCTTCAGTTTATTCCTCTCCCGGCTGTACTTTCATCTGCCCTGGGGGAAAATGGTGCAGAGGTTGTTTGTCTGCCAATGATGTCGTGGTATTACACCAAAAACAGTCTTGTTGGAGACTTGTTTTCCTTCTCCTTGCTGCAGCGCTCTCTGTGTACTTGGGTTCCAGGGCATGGATCCTGTCCTTCCAGACCTTCCTTAGTTTTAATGCATGTTTTCTCCCTCACTTGTCCTACACAACATGATGCAACATTGGTTACAGCATTTCACCCTTTCTTATTTCTGAAGGTGGTTATGTATTAGGGAGGTAATGAGCAAGCAAGGAAATAACTTGTCACAACAAAAGGAACTGTTTTGGGGTTCCTGTCCTTTTTAAATTTCAGGGAATAAGGGATTAGTGGTACGTGTGGGGCGACATACTTCCAAAACAATCTCTTTAACTTGTTAGGTTATGGTTGATGGCTTTGGGGTTTTTTTTTTGCCTTTTTTCTTTGTGTTGGACCACCAGAAACATTGATATTTCAGAGGCATCTGAAAAGAAGCCATGGAATTCCTAACCAGTGGGTAAGATTTCCTACATCCATGCAGAGATATTTGAAGAATTTAGCACAAAATCAGGAAAAAAGAAAAAAAAAAGAGGATTTGACTTATCAAAGTGAATCAGAAGTCAGCTTCTATTCCAGCCAATCTTTGGAGAAAAATTCTTCTGTATGAACGTTTTGCAAGCTCTACTTTGCAGAAGAGTACCTAGAATTTGCAAAGATGTTTAAAAAAAATGGAAGAAACCTTATGAAACTCCCTGTCATGCTCACCCACACCCTGGTCCATCCTTTTACTCTCACGTTTCCCCATCCTTGTGACATTCTCACAGAGCAAAAGCATTTACAGAAACAGAACTGATATCTGATGACTTGGAATTCTTCTAAGTGTTGTTTAAAGAAGAAATTCTTTGGCTTGATATTGAAGTATAAAACATGAAAAGGGGGACTTCAGGAACTGCAGTAATTTTTTAAGGGGAAAAAAATGCTTTGACTATTGTTTCTAAGA
Source organism: Jacana jacana (assembly GCA_013400555.1). Classification (NCBI taxonomy): domain Eukaryota; kingdom Metazoa; phylum Chordata; class Aves; order Charadriiformes; family Jacanidae; genus Jacana; species Jacana jacana. The sequence continues at coordinate 17,256 of VZTM01009951.1, read as the reverse complement.
AGCCCTATAGTCTCTGGCTGTTTGGTTTGTACATTTAGACAGTTTTCCTCTATATATTTTAAGCTGTGTTCTAGCAGAGAAACTAAGATGGCAGGTCTCATGAAGAGATGGAGCAATTGAGATTGCAGCAAAGGAAAATGCACTTCCACTGTAACAGAATTGATTTTAGGTCCTGGCTGCTATCCAGAAAATCACCACGGCTTGGTAATGGAGTGGAAAATTTGCATTCTCTGTGACTGAAAGTGAGAAAAAATTATTAAGGTTAATTCAAGATCATTTTGGTTACTCAGAAGGAGTATTTTTTTTGTGAAAACAATTATTACTAGGTTTTGTCAATACTTTTTTCTGTAAAAAATTGGTTAACGATGTGTGACTACAGTGGAATTTACTGTTAATTTTTACAAGAGGTGATCCCTATGTAGTGTATGGAACACTGCCTTGAATGCTGCGAGCACAGAATCTATACAGGGAAATTCAGCTTCAATTATACAGTCAATAATTCCTAAACCTCCCCAGATTTAAAACTTAGGTCTTGAGATGGAAGGATACTGCTTTAAAATAACTTTCTCAAAGTTCCACATGATTAATAATATCCTAATGAATATTTATGAGCTATGGTCTGAAAGGAGACCACTTTAACATGATGCCTCCAGTATGAAATAAAAAAATAGAGTAAATTAAGTATTGGCCATTAGGTCTGACTCTATATAAAAGGAATCCATTTCTCTCTTACAACAGAGCAATCCATGAATTTGTTCATTGAAATGAATGAAGTTGTATTTATGTGTAAGTAAAGTAAGTGAGAGGAAAATTAGTACTTGGTGTTAAAGAGGATCCTCAGTGTTACAAATGCTTTGAATAGCTGACAGNTGGGTACGTTGTGTGTGATGTGTGAACCTTGTTTATTGCTGCGTGGCTTTCACAGGACTCACTTGTATCCCTCTGATATGAATATTTTCTTTTCAAAGAGCTTTATTGTAAGATGTCAAATGATAGGGAATGAGAGGTAAAGCAGCTGGACATCCCTCAACCACATTTCTTGGAAAGTTGTGTTGAATTTCATCAACAGTTTTAGACTTACAGCTGTTATTTTTCACTTATGTGCTGCTGAAAAAATCCTGTAGGAAACAGACAAGCAGAAACTAAGGAACAGAATCAACATAATTTTAATAATAGCAATTTCCCAGAATTGACATACAGGTTATTACAGTGGGGTTGATTGTTGTTATTTTTTTTTGGTGTGGGTATTTTAAACTGTGTTCTCTCTTTCTAAATGTGTGGCTGGTAAAGCAAATAGGCTATTATGAAAAAAGTCAGCAGGCACTATTCTAAGCTACCTTTGAAAACATTGTTATCAATGTCTAAAGGTCAGTGCAGAAAACTTCCTGTGCTTTAGGCACTGATTTGTTGAAACTCTGAAAAAATGGCAATGTTTCTATTTCCTTTGATAGTACCAGTCAACCATGAGATATTAGAATTTGATATGAATTCTTCAGGGTTTAAAACACATAGCAAACTAAATGGTCCAGACAGAAACCTTAAAAGAAGAATTTTCTAAACTTTGGTTTTAGACCAATTTGAATTCTGCCATCATTGTGCCTCTGAAGCTCTTCTGGTCTGGTGAAAAGTCAGGAATAAAATGCAAAGTGCAGGTCTGTGGTGTATGATAAAGTACAGCCCATCAGGTAAAGCTGACCAGTTTAATGTCAACCAACACCCAACGTGCTGATCTGTAAAACTACATCTAGGAGTTAATGCATTTAGAAAAAGTAATTAAAGCAGAGTAGTCAGTGATTGAAAGCAGTCCGTGTATTCATACAGCAGGGAATGGTTACTTTCATCCACATAAAGCTGCCAAGTAAAAATATATTTTCATATTAGAAATTATTCCTTTCTCTAGGAATTGTCATAAGGCATTTAATAGTGACAATGAATTAAATTTTACTATTCTGCAGTTTTCAGGCTGTGACGTAGTGACCTGATCTGCACTGATCACGTGGGGCTGAATCCTTGAGAAAGGCTTATGTTTTTATGATACTTGTGCGAAGCAAACACTATTTCTTCATTTCTCCCAGATAAATTACAGCTAAACCTGCTGTTAAATGGTGCCTTAATTGTTTATGTCCTAGACGTGGCAGAGAGGGTGTGTGATTTAAGGTCTGGCTGGGAAATCAAAGAGTGGGAAAGGCTACATCTACAAGATACTCATGGGAAAAACCTGATAAATTATCTGTATTTGGACTGTAGTTTGAATGTAGCATAACTTTGATTAAATTGCCCTGTTACCAGTTTTTCTTCCTTCTTGTTTCAAGTAGCAGGATGTGGCAATTACCAGAGATAGCTGTTAGTCCCTGTCGTTCTTTTACTGCTGAGCTTGATGGAGCTGTTTGATCTAGAGAGATAGACTGCATGGTCATAAAATCAGAGTAAAAGATAATCCTGCTGGTGAATTATTCTTTTAGAGAGCTTTAACATTCTTGTGCTTACCTGGAGCACAGGCAGGGCAAACACTGGTAAAGATCAGTTGAAGTTCTTGCTGCCTGCTTAAGTTGATTGTGAGCATAAAAAAACCTAGTTTTTCCTTTAAGTGGTTTCATGCTCGTGTTATTTCCTTGGCAAAGGAACTCCATTGCATTCCTGTAAATACATCATGGATTTAAAGACTTTTCTTCTGCTGCCTGAGGTCTCTTACAGTCATGCTTACTTTTACCTGTGTGACTGCATTCGTTATTTTTCAAACCATGAGCTCCCAGCCACTTGATCAGCTTGAGAGAAGGTTGGTTTCTAACCCCTTTAAGGAGCTCAGCTCACGCAGGCGAGTTGCACGCAATCTTCTGAGTTTAAATAGCAACGTAATAGGTTTACAATCAGCTGTGCTTTTTAGCTGCCTTGCAGAATTGATCATGTAGGGCTGAATCCTTGAAAAGTGCTAATATTTTTATAATACTTGTGCGAAGCAAACCCTATTTCTTTGTTTCTGCCAGATAAATTGCTGCTCAGCCTGCTGTTAAATGGTACCCTGATTAAGTCACTGACGTGGCAGAGAGGGTGTGTGATTTAAGGCCAGGCTGGGAAGTCATCTAAGAGTAGCATAGGAGAGACATCTACAACATACACAAATAATGGGTGCTGTGGTGATGCGCTGCAGGGGACAGAGGAGCAGAGAGTTTGTCCCCTCAGGACAGCAGAGGGCACTTCTTGCTGCCATCCCTGGCCTTGAAATGACTTATTCGCCCTTGCTGAGCTCTCCTTCTGCTTTTCGTTTTTGCAGTCGAGCCATGGAGATTTGAGGGCTGAGCCTGCACGTCTTAGGTGTAGTCCCAGGCTTTGTAAGACATTAGAAAGAAAGCCCAGGGCCAGCTGCGACCCAGCTCTCTGTGCCCTCTGGGAGTAGGAGTAATAGAGTTACTACTTTTTTTTGGTCTATGAAACTGTGGGGAAAAAAATGAGTCTGTTTCGTCCCTCTGAACTGTGTACTTGTCCTTTGAAGGCAAGGCCTGCAGGCTTTTTCAAAGTGTATCCCTTTCAATCATACAACCCCCTTGTAACTGGTTAAAAAAAGGTGGCAGGTTGCCCTTCAAAACATCTTTTTTAAAACAATAGCAGTGCATTTGAGGAGTGCCTTTATTTATGGACCTTTTGACTTAGTCTTTCAGCTCTTCACCACTGCCAAGAGAGTGAGGAAGGTACTTAAAAAGACTAATAAAAGTGAAAGCTGAGCTTCTCTTGAAGTTGTTTATTTCAGCAGCCAAACACAAAGCCAGTACCATGGAACTGAAACCAGAGGAGTTGACAACACTTTCTTGTAACCCTCGGTTGGATTTCTGGATTATTTCTTGTGTAGCATCTTGTTTACTGAGGAATGGGAAGGCGATAACGGATTCATGTTTAGGATTTGGGTTTTTATTAAAACAAGCCAAAAAACCCCCTTGTTTGACTTTTTTTTTTTTTTTCTTCTGAAGCTAGCAGGGAATGGCAGACTGACTGTGGCCCTTTCAGTTTGTGTCGTGTGTTCCTGGAAAACTCACTTCTGCTCCATTAACTTTGAGACGTGGTGATGTCAGTCCAGCTGAGGGTGAGCCACTGCTTGATATTATTGCATTATAACAATGTTGGAATTATTTATTTTTATCTTTTTATTCCATTTGTCAGTGCTCTTGTTAAATATTGCCTTTGCTTCTGATTACTGCTGCGCACTGGGTGGAAATCTTTACTAATTAGTGAGCAATGATGTTCATGTTTACCTTCTAACCTGCAATCATTACTTTGAAGCGCTAAATGTGGTTGAAATATTTAATTGTTTCACCTCTGACATTTGCTTTCATTGCTATGGACGTTCATTTGTCGTTATGATTCACTTCACTCCTTTGGGCCTTTTAAAGGCATTTCGTGTTGCTCTCTCGTTCTAACTGACCTGTTCTATTTCGTTACAAACTCAGACGCCTCAATTTTCCCTCCTGCACATATGTTAAAGAATTCCAATCCTGGTACAGAAGGTAAAGGTACGTCATAGAATCATAGAATCATTCAGGTTGGAAGAGACCCTTGGGATCATCAAGACCAACCATCAGCCCTACTCTACAAGTTCTCCCCTACACCAGATCCCTCAACACCACATCTAATCTACACTGAAACACAGTCAGGGAGGGTGACTCCACCACCTCCCTGGGCAGCTGATTCCACTGACTGACCACTCTCTCTGGGAAAAACTTTTTCCTCATGTCCAGCCTAACCCTCCCCTGCTGCAGCTTGCAGCCATTCCCTCTCCTTCTATCGCTCATTGCCCCTGAGAAGAGACCAGCACCAACCTCTCTCCAATGCCCTTTCAAGCAGTTGCAGAGAGGGATGAGGTCTCCCCTCAGCCTCCTCTTCCTCAAACTAAACAATCCCATCTCCCTCAATTGATCCTCATAAGCCTTGTTATCCAGGCCTCTCACCAGCTTTGTTGCCCTCCTCTGCACTTGCACAGCCCCTCCAGATCTCTCTTGTGTTGAGGTGCCCAGAACTGGACACCAGACTCAAGGTGTGGCCTCACCAGTGCTGAGTACAGGGCGACAATCAACTCCCTGCTTCTGCTGGTCACACTATTTTTTATGCAAGCCAGGATGCCATTGGCCTTCTTAGTCACCTGGGCACACTGCTGGCTCATGTTCAGCCTCCTGTCGACCAGCAAAAAGCTTTAATGATGGCGTGAATATAATGTTGCTGAATTGCTGAATCCTCTGCTGTCATTAGCAATTCCTACCTAGTCTGATTGATTGATTGATGACATTCTTCATCTTTTACCTCAAGACTACTTAGCTGTTCTAGCAGCCTTCTGTAGATCACCTCTCAAGGTCTTCCAGAACAGAAAGTACTTGCAAGAACTTAGTGATGTTGAGGAGCTGGCAACACATTGGTGAGTTTCTTTGGGGTCTCCCTCTCCATTTTTACTGATACTTCAGTGCAATTATTCAGTACAATCAGTATGTCAGGAAAGGAAAGTAAAAAACCTATCTGATGAGCTTTATATACCAATAACACACAATGGAGGCAATTAGATACCGTAACAAATGAGTTGTTTTGATGGGTTTATAAATGCACATATTAAAAAATGTATATACAGACTTTGCATACCACTGCATACCTCAATCTTCTGACAGGTATAGTTTTGGACTTCAAAATACACCTGTACTTGAAGTATCTTCATCAAATCCACGAATAAGAGTTGTACCTGAATTTATACTGTATAGGGAAAAACCCACCAGGTCTGTGCTTCTGGCACTATTCAAAGAACAATGTGGCTAACTTCTGGTGCTCCTTTCTGGAACCACATTTGAGATCCAGCCATACAATGAAGTCAGCAAGAGCCAAGATCTGCTGGTTTCTTTGGGGCAGTGTTTCATTCTCTAGGCTTAAAAACAGTAGGAGTTTTATATTATCAGTAAATTTGTCTTTTGTTTTGAAGGAAAGAGCACCAGTAGAGTAGATAAAGGGAGTATTATCCCACTCTGAAGAAGAGGGAACAGTTAATGAAAAAAATAAGTGCAGAGACTCAGCAAGAAAAGAAAAAGATTGGATGGATAAATAAATTCCTGTGTATTCAAAAGCAGTTAGCAATGTTGTCCATATCTGAAAGACACCAAATACAATGTACAGAGAAAGCTGAGAAGACAGGAACAAAGAGATTCAAGGTACAAACACTTCCAATGTTTACTTTGGAGAAGGCTCTGAGTAATAGGGACAGAAAAAGATAACTCCTGTGCTTTTCCTCATTAGGAACTGCAGGCTGAGTAAGTCTGCCAGAGTAGGAAAAGAGAGAACACGCAGACCTTTAGCAGCACCGCTCTTTCCCTCGGTGTGGGGAGTATCCTTACGTGACACCTCCTGCTCCTCCATGTTGTGTGGAAGGACGGAGCTCATGTGATCTAAATCGTATATAAGCCCCTACAAAATAATTGCTATTGCTCAGAAACATGAGAAATTCATAAGTAAATGAATGCTTTTGATCAGGGGGCCTGATTTGCCGTTTCTGTTAATCCTGCCTTGATATTCTTTTTGTACTGAATGACATGAACGTTATGGAAGGCAACAAGTTCTTCGTCTCACATGCTGGCAGGGCTCCTTACAGACTAATGCAAATAGTGTTTTTTCTCAAGAATTTAAAAATATAAATTAGACTCAATAAGACAAGGAATGGGAATAAGGGGAAAAGAAGTCATGAAGTGGTAGAAGAGTAACATTGCAAGTTAAAATAGACACGTGTGATGGCACTGAGCAACAGTAGAGTTTTCTACACTGATAAATACGATCTCTCTGTAGCACGATCTCAGCCCCTGTTCCCTTGCAAAGGGATCTAGGTGAATTGCCTAAAATTCTGCACCAACATCACTTTTCCCTCGTGTCTTCACAAGACCCTTGCTATGAATGTTGTGGGGATTTGATTTTTTTGTCTTCACTGAAGTTCATTTTGATTGAACTCCCTTAAAAGCGAGTACACTTCCAGCTCCTCTGGCTTTTTTGGTGAATGCAGTTCCCAGTCTCCAGCCTTATCCTATGTGTATGTTTCTTATAATGTGTTTCAGAAGAATTTTCTGATTAGCTCTCATAGCTTTTTAAAATTAGTCTAATTGACCTTGCCTGCGTGTTCGTTGCTTGAGTGCAATTGGGAAATGATTCAGCTGAAGCCTAGCAAACTCTTTTTTGATTATTTTTTTCCTCACATCTCACTCTGTTGCATTGCAGGTTTGATAATAATTGAAATTCAAATAAAACCACTAAGCATTTTCCTGGCCCCAAGGCTTTTCTCTTGCTACGCCTCCTCCAGGTCATGTATTCTTTAAAGTTAAGGCGGATTTGTTGTGAATCATTCCTATGGCTCATAAACTACCTAAAAATGCAATAGCACTACGACTCAAGGGGGAATAGGCAAAAGAATCAATTGCATGGGATTGCACTGACCTATGTAAATATTAAAGTTGGGAGAAGGAACCCCTTTGAATTTCCCATGAAACTACGTATCCCAGAAAAGCAGGAAACCTGGTTAAAATTCATGTAGTTCTACCCATGGAAATCATACCATGGCTTCAAGAGAAGAAGGAATCCAGCTTTGCTGGTGACTGACTGGAAAGGGAGCAGCTTTTTGCTTTAGAAAAGGAGGCTGTTTAAAGCAGACACTCAAGTGAACCTGTTTGCCAGAGTCTCTCAGATACTCTGAGAAAGCTGGATCGTGTCAGAAAGGACTTGGATCCAGTTACCAGCTGGTGAGGTAATGTTTCTCTAGGAATGATGCAAAGATGTCGTAGGAGTCACATGTAAAAAATCCTACATTTACAACAAGGCAAAACTCTGGGGTGGCCATATTAAAGCACACTCTGCTTTGAAGAGTACATCCTTCAACTAGAGAGAGGGGAAACAGGCTTTAGCACTTCTGCAGGACAGCAGCAGAATGGTGGAAAGGCATTCAAGGGCTGACACTAAAGGGAAAGCCACAGCAAACTGCATATTTCAATCCCACTAGAGAGCTGCCAGAATTTCTTCTGTATGGAACAGCAGTGGTTGGAGGAATTCATTAGCTAAGGGTGGTGGAACCAGGGGAAAAGAACCCCAGCAAATCTTAAAGTACAATACATGATCTGACCTCACCTGGAGACACTGGCTCTGGAATGAAGAGTGATCTAGAATATGGGAACTCTCTAAGACCAAAATCAAAGTCTTCCTAGTTCAAGGTTGGTGAGACCAGAGTACTTTTCATAGAATCAGAGAATCAGAGAATGGTTAGAGTTGGAAGTGACCTTAAAGATCATCAAGTTCCAAACCCCTGTCCTGGACTGGGACACCTCCCACCAGACCAGGTTGCACCAAGCCTCATCCAACCTGGCCTTAAACACTTCCAGGGATAAAGTGTTTCCTTGATTTCAGCAAGGAAAGAGGACTGACACCAGCTCTGAGGTTTTTTTACCATTTTAAGTTTTTAAGGACAAAGCTGATATGGCCTGTGGAGCACATCATGATAACAAGTGACGTGAAACATAAAGCGTGCTTGACTTGCTCCCCAGCAGCAGGAAACTATGACAGAAGGTAAGCAAAAAAATAGATTGTTATATTTATCCTATATTTATCTCCTTTGCTATTTTCTTTTCCATTACCGCCTCATTTACAGCTTTGAAGAACTCGTACCTTGTAGTTTCTAAGATCAAAATGATTGTCTAATAAATGTAGAGACAAAGATAGAACCATTCCATTAAGTGTTGAGTGGCTACTTCTTGGAGTGGTGAGGACTTCTCATTATGTTCTGATGGGCTGTGGTTTTATGTACAACAACTAAGGTTAAAAAAGGTCACCTTCATTTCACGTGGGAGAGTAGAGGGGTGGGTGATGACAGGATTTATGTGGGTAATTAACAGAGTAGAGAGATGACTTGTCAGTGTCCCTGCAATGACACCAGGAGTTTTTCTCTCACTCTCTTAAATTTGCCACATTTTGTAATATTCAAATAGTTTCGATTTCTGTTTGTAAAAGTGAGGGGACTTTGCTAAATCTTGGTGTAATCACAAGGAAGCAATAACAATCAGTGCAATCCTGCAGTAGTCAGGAATCAATGACAATCAGCACTAAAGCCAGTAGTCACAGTTCCAAATGCCATCCTCGGAATGCTGTGAGCATCAATTTCTAGCCACGTTGACACGGTGTTCCTTGTCTGACGTCCAGACTGATTTTCCTAACTATGTAATATATTGTGCCAGCATAAGCTAAAATCACTTCAGGTGGCTATTTTTTCCCTTCTCTTACTACTGTGAAGAAAATCAGTGCTGTCACCAATGAAATTGATGCTTTCTAAAATTTTCTTAAAGGAAGCTACAGCCTAAGTACAATTAAGTAGACGCTGCCTGATGTATCCTGGGGTGAACGAGGGTCATCAGAGGACTGGAGCACCTCTGCTATGAGGAGAGACTGAGACAGTTGGGGATGTTCAGCCTGGAGAAGAGAAGGCTCCAGGGAGACCTTAGAGCCACTTCCAGTCCCTAAAGGGGCTCCTGGAGAGATCAGGAGGGACTCCTATTCAGGGAGAGGAGCAATGGGACAAGGGGGAATGGATTTAAACTGAGAGAGAGATGACTTAGATGAGATCTCAGGAAGAACTTCTTTGCTGTGAGGGTGGTGAGATCCTGGCCCAGGTTGTCCAGAGAAACTGTGGCTGCCCCATCCCTGGAGGAGTTCAAGAATGGGTTGGAGGGGGTTTGGTGCAACCTGGTGTGGTGGGGTGTCCCTGCCCAGGGCAGAGGGTGGCACTGGATGGTCTTTAAGGTCCCTTCCAACTAACCATTCTATGATTCTGTGTTTCTATGAGAGCTGGGACAACCTGTTCAGTCCCAGTTTTGATGAGCCATCTACTTCGTTCACATTCCCCTGCTACCTCTTCTCCTTCCATTAGCAAGGCCTGCTGAGTCACATCAGAGAACCAGGCTAGAAACATTTCAGGACACGTTGTTCAGTCATCATTTGTGACACTTACACACAAGGTTTGTGCCAATTTTGATCTATATTCAAAGTCATAAGTAATTACACATACTACTCAATGTGACACCGGTTGATGCTGGCAAGGACTGTGGGCGTGTTGCTGTTCTGTGTAAGGTTTTCTAACTAATATCTGAGCTTCTACAGTCACTTCCTGTAGAAGCTTATGTTCCTTTAGAACTAAAATTAAACTGAATTTTATGTTTAAAAATGAAACACAAAAGTTTATAGACAAGAGCTAAACTTCTCACCATGCAGCATATAAGACTCTTTGAGGGAAAAAATTGCCTTCTCACTTGGGAAACTACTGGTGCATGAAGCTGACACCCTAGTAGATACAGCAGATGCTGTATTAAGAAAAGCCTGGAAGACCTTATAGCTGCCTTCCAATATGTGAAGAGAGCCTACGGGAGAGCTGGAGAGGGACTCCTGGTCAGGGAGTGTAGTGACAGGACAAGGGGTAATGTCTTTAAATTGGAAGAGGGGAGATTGAGATTAAATATTAGGAAGAACTTTGGTGTGAGGGGAGTGAGACCCTGGCCCAGGTTGCCCAGAGAAGCTGTGGCTGCCCCATCCCTGGAGGGGTTCAAGGCCAGGCTGGATGGGGCTTGGAGCAACCTGGTGTGGTGGGAGGTGTCCCTGCCCAGGGCAGAGGGGTTGGAATTTGATGATCTTTAAGGTCCCCTAACCATTCTATGATTCTTTGAGAATTTTACAAACAGATTATGTGTATCTTGCAGTCAAAAATGGATTTCTAACTTCCAGTGAATCACACAATCTGGGTTAATTTGCTTATAACTGTGGCAAATCAGTGCTACAAAGGTTAACTGAAAGTTAAAGTATGAGGAAGTGTGTGTGTGTAGGTCTGAAGAGCAGTGGATGGAGAAAAGACCAGCAACCTTGTCTTTCAGTCCATACTTTAGGACTGGGACTGCCACTGACATTCTTAGTCGTTTCCACTTCCCGCTCACATTTCCTGAACAATATAGAGGTAATGAGCTCATGATCTGTTTTACAAAGTGCTTTGAGACACATTGATGAAAAGTGCTAGCATGGGATGTCTTACTGACTTTCTTGATGATCAAAAAAATGTTTGAGATCAACCGAGAGAGCTTTCAAACAAGTCTTCTTCTGATCTAACACGATTGTAATCTAGATGACAATGATCGTAATGAAGATGGACTTCCCTTCTCAAGCCCAAATCACCATAAAGTATTACTAAGATCTGCACAGAAACTGAAACAATCCATTTGAATGAGAAACTGTGGCTTGCTGAGATATGGATTTTGTCCCTTCCTTCCTCCCTGTCTTTTTATTTAAAAATAATTCATTTAAAAGAGAAATCTAAGTTTAAATTTTGGTTTATATTGTATAATTTTGCTGTTGGGAGTGAGCGCTCCTCTTTGCTGCTTAGTTCTACTAAACCCAGGCAGCAATAAAGGCTAAATAGAGGTAATTTTTGGTGCTGTGGGGCCATCTGGAACCATGTCAGCCTCTCTGTCCCCATGGTGCTGCTGTCACCATCAGAGACAGCTACTATATAAATTTTGGGTAGGAAGTGGTTTCTCGTGTCGTCTTCTGGCTTATTTCCCTGCCATTAAAATCCCGTCCTCTCTATAAACATTTTAAAAAATAATCCCTTGAGAAGCCAATTTAAAAAATAATCCCTTGAGAAGCCAATTTCTAGGCAAAGAAAAAGCAATAGGTCTAATTGCTTGGTGCTTCAGTGACGAATTTTATATAGTCCTATACAGAAAATTTTTATCTCAAGTTGGTAAAGAAATTTAAGACCTTGAGGAATTTTTTCTATATTGGAAATGGCAACGGCAACAATAGGTTCTTACAGACTAAAGAGATTATTGAATAGGGCAGCACTTATTGCCTGGCATTCTTCAAAGACTCATTTTGCTACAGATCTTATCAAAAGTTTTCTTGAACATCCCAGTACAAAAATGAGGAATACGCTGATGACTGATAATGACATAAACTCGGAGCACTGTTTGTAGAGGCAAACTGAATGCTCATTCTTCTAATACTTCTAGGAAGGGATGGAAAATACGATTGCGTGGTGATCATGAAAGGGCCAGATAAGAATTTGCATTAAAATTTGGGAGTTCATCAGTTTGAACTGGTGACGAGTCCAGTGATGTTATTCCATCCAGGCCACTTATGAGTGGCTAAGATGACAAAACCGTAGAAAAACTGAAGTGATCCAAAGACAGATAATTTCTGGGCAATAACAATATTGCTCCACTCAGCCTTGTGAGATCTCATGGAGAATGCTATAAACAAGACAAACTCTGGGTCAAGAAAACAGCTACCAAGATTGCAAGGAACAAAGATCCTATCGAACATGAGGAGATTAAAAGAGGTTATTTCTCTTGTTTCACTTGGCAAAAAGCTGTCTTAAAGTGCATATGACTGCTCTTTGTGAATGCAGTGTGGCCCAAACTTCAAGAAAAAAAAGAGAATTTGTTAAACTGAACTGCAGTACTACCACCAAAAGGTCAGATACAAGCAAACCAGTCATAATGTTACACTAAAGTTTAAATCAATGTATTCAAATTATGTGAATAAAAAAAAGATAGAGGCAAATCAAATTACAGTAGTGCTGGGTGAGATTCTGGGAATGAGTATATGATGCACATTAGAGATATATATATATGATTATATAATAAATGATCTATACAGAATGCATGCTATAATAAGTGATGAAACCTAAAGTACCTACCACACACACATATATAAATATATATATTCCTAATCTTTAATATTCCAGTGAGTACAATTTAAGCACACAGTAAAATCTTATTGTGCCTCTCACACCTGAGCTCGCTCAGTGGTTTTGCAGCAAGTGTCAGAAACTGGTGTAATATTTTATTTGCCTACTTGACACGTGCTTATTTGGAATGTAAGATTCAATTGGGTTCTCACATGAGTGAGAGGAAAATAAAGCCTCAGTGTATCAAAAAACCAAACCAACCCCAAAATCCCCAAACTAAACCAGCAAGGAATTTTCGACTGTAGAGCAGAATTGGAAAATTGTCTGTATTTTAAATGTTGTGGTGTCTCTGTTGAAATTCCTTTTTTCTCAGTACTTACTGTAGCTGCTGGGGTGTACTGAGAGATCTTCTGCAAGATCACTGAAAGGAGTCATTTTAAGTGTCAAGGCAGGTGAAACCTGAAGAATAGCATTGACACATTGATTCCTACAAGCGCTGTCTGTGGCCCTTTAATTTCTCAAGCATCCAACCATTTTTTCTGAGTAGGTTTCTGTTTGTTTGCAGCTTGGTCGTTTGTTTGTTGGTTGTTTTGGATCCTTCCCGCCAGCAAACTACGCAGCTTCTGAAAACTAACTTAAAGGCTGCCAAATTGGTGAATCATCATGATTATTTTCACGTGCAGCACTGAAATGTGGGATTGTTAGTGCATAATGGTGTTCACCAACCTGTCCTCCAGCCCTGAGTCTGGCTGGCACAGAAGAGCTGGTGTCTCAGTTACCAGCCATTAGCAGCCTCTCTGAAATGACAGAATGACCCAAACTGCCTATTAAAAGCCATCCCCATCCTGGGCTAAACCTTTCAACTCTGCATAGGAATTGTCAGTAATAGAAAATATTTCAGTTTGGCCCCAAAATGCTCAGGGACTGTTCTATCAGCTTGAATGGTGGAAGTGAGGAAATATGAGGAAAAACTTCACAGTGAGGGTGACTGAACACTGGAAGGGGCTGCTAAGGGAGGCTGTGAATTCTCCTTCTCTGGAGACATTCAAAACTTGCCTGGAGGCGTTCCTCTGTGATCTGACCTAGGTGTTCCTGCTCCAGCAGGGGGATTGGACTGGAGGAGCTTTCACAGTCCCTTCCAATCCCTGAGATTCTATGTGAAATTCTGTGTAAAGTGCCCAGGACTCACCCTCAGCTGTGGTTAAGGAACTGGTACAGCCAGAACCTCACAGTCCTCTTTGAATCAGGCTTTTCCTGCCCTACACGAGTTATCAAGCAGTGGTTGATTTAAGTGATTCTTCCGTTCCTGATGGCCCTACAGCTAAATTGAAAGGATGTCCTTAAGCAGCCTTTAAGAACTGCTTGCCTTAGCCCTAACGCAGCCTCAAGGCTCATTCTCGACTAAGACCCCCCTGTTTCATATTAATGACTTTACATTTTTTATTATTTTTTTTATAGTAACTGGTTCACTGAAGCCGGTTGCTAATTGTTGCACCGTGTTTAGTGGAGTAATTGATTGGAAAATACGGCTTGATTGCCGCTGCTGACTTACAACGCTGCAGTGAAGTCTTCTGATTTGTATAGGGGTATATTTTCCTTCAGCTGAGTTTAACTCTCCCATACCCCCAGGAGAAACAAGCAGCTGCAGTGATCTCAGCACAGCACTGGCACTGACACCAAGAAGGTTCACGGCGTACGCACCGCATGGGATTGCAGCGCTAACAAAACATAGCCCAGGCTCATAATACTGCTTCCACTGCCTGTCTGCAGCAGAGGTGCTTACAGATCCAAAGAAAAGCTTGGAAGAGCAGTAACCTAGGACATCTTTCCAAAAAACTAGATAATCCCTGTCAGACCTGGAACTCTTAATAGAGTCTTTGCGGACTACGCTGTGTCATTGTCATGGACTCCAAGAGTGAGACAACATGTTATTTCAGTGCCCACGGGGAAAGAGCTGACATGTCAAGATACCAAGGTCTTTTTGAGACTGCTCCCTACTGGAGAAAATGAACAAATATAGAATCACAGAATGGTTAGAGCTGGAAGGGACCTTAAAGATCATCAAGTTCCAACCCCTCTGCCATGGGCAGGGATACCTCCCACTAAAACAGGTTGCTCAATTCTGTCAATTAACCAAGTGGTAAATGCTGTGAAGTGACACCGTCGATGTGGTTCCAGTCTTGGTTTGTGTCAGAAATCCACCCCCGCCCTCCTTCCCCCCCAGGTAGAACTTGATTTACGGTCTTTTCCCTAAATTCCTTGTGTGTACAAGTAAATATTTTCCCCTTCATGCTCTTAATTTACAACTGGATTTACTTCCCCTTCCTCCCCCACAGATATGTCATCCTGACCCTCTGCCTCCAACCACCACCGCTGTGATTCCTCCTTTGAAGGAGAAAGCTCTGGTGAGGGATGAAGAGTCTTAGTTCCTGAGCAACCAACCAACAGCAAGGCCTTCTACTGTCAGCAGCCATTGCCGTAATTATGTCTTTGTGCTCTCTTGTTGTTATGAGAGGGAGAAACACAGAAAAACTTAACTTGAATTACTATATATCATAGAATCATAGAATGAATGGAATTGGAAGGGACCTTAAAGACCATTCATTTCCACCACCCTGCCCTGGGCAGGGACACCTCCCACCAGACCAGTTTGCTCCAAACCCCCTCCAGCCTGGCCTTGAACACTTAATAACATTTAATAACTTAATAACTTTGTAATAACAAAAGCATATTAAAGGGGGAGTGAAAATGCTGTTTTGAATGTCTCTATTTAAATTTAATATTGTTAGTTGAATTGCTTCTACTTTATGCAGAATTGATTTTTTTATTTGCCTGATATGTAGGTTCCTTAGCTTAATCAATGACCAATATAATTTAATTATCTTTGATTTTTTTCTGGTGTTCAAATGAAAAGTAGGGAAAGTCGACTATTCTCAACTGAGACAATGATTTTGGTATTGATGCAATGTACTTTTATCAGGCTTCTTTATCAGGCAGGTGACTACAATTCAATATCTATTTAATCATCATTGTACAGCAATAAGAGAAGAGTAATTATTATTTCACTTAAATACAAACAGATTTTCATAATCCTCTATGATATTGTGGGTGTCATAGAACTTTTATCTCTCTGAATAAATCATCTTGAATTATTAGAATTATTTTTTTTTATATTATCTCTATTGGTTAAGTCACATTTTTATTATGAAATGATAAAATAAATGGGACAAGAGTACACTTGAAGTTAGTTTGAAAACCTCCTGCTTAAAATTTGAGATTTTTTTGGAGGAAACAGAAATGTTCACCTCATGAAATCTCCAATTTGTGAGTATTTATAGCAACCTTCACCTTCTGAAAATCACATGCTGGATAGGCATGTGATTAATAATGCAATAATACAAATCACAATGCAAATTAAATTCAGGAAATAAGATAGCAGGTGGAAAACTATTTCTGTCTTCAGCAGGCTGTCATCCTGTAGTTGCAGGACATCGTAGTTCACATCCCTATTATCAATATATTTAACTACATTTGCAATGACTTTTGACATTGTAAATATAGATGCCCATTTTTGACAAACAACAGATGCATGAATGGTCTACTACCTATATATGATGTATATATGAATATTCAGGGGGTTAAAAATAATTTTTCTTAGGGGTTACTGATGCGGCATGAGCAGCGTTTGTTGGAGTGATTAGAGATGTTCTGTACATCGTTGGGAACTGGCTCAGAATGTATCTCGAAGTGTCAACCCCCCATTTTTATGTAACTCACCGATTAAATAACACAAAAATTACTTTCATTCTTTCCTTCTCTCCCCAACCCTATAAATCCCTGTTGCCTTCCAGTTCTGTGAACGTGCCCAAAGACGGAATGAATCTTACCTAGAAATTTCAAATATGGCCATTTCCAAGAGCATACAGCGACTGCACTTCAGGCCTTAGCAGTTCTTCAGAATATTGCCTGTGATAGGGATTTCTAGTATTTTGTTTGACTAGATCGCTGTGTGCAGGTAGCTGATGTCAGAAATGGACGCAAAATCAGTAGCCTTAATTTGGGGTGCAGAGGGAAGCACGGTTGTCTTTGCTTCAAATTGCTTTCAGCCTTACCTGCGGGGTGGCTGTTTTTCTCAGTGATAGATGCAGCGCAGATAACCGATGTAGGGAAGAGCATCACTGCACCTACATATTGCAGAGGGCCTCAGATAATCCTTGGAGAGGATTCTCTCCTTGCAGGGAACCTTGGATAGTAAGAGAGCCTTTCTGCCTTAGGTATTTTTCATGCCTTCCAAAGCCAGATGCTTTTACAACAGGCCGTGCTTTCACATGTCAGCGTTTTTGATGGGCTCCTGCTGCAAACGAATAAGAAATACTTTTTTAACTGTATCCCATACTGATTATTAAGACTTTGACCCGATCAGCAGAGGGTGTGGGTGACCAGCGACCAGGTCACTGAAGACTTTAGGTAATATCAAAGCTACACTGGCTAGTAGAAATTTTACTTAACTGAAAGAGAACTGCTGGAGAGAGTCCAGG
>VZTM01009950.1:0-15258 GCA_013400555.1 Jacana jacana | reverse complement strand
TAGAGGACATAATTATACTGAAAGTGCAATGGTATGAAATTTATTCTTCCCAAATTATGGTAAAATTAATTCTTGGGAAGGAACAATTCTAAAACCACCAGGACAGTACTTTGAGTGCTGCAGGTTTGATACCTGAGTAACGCATATTTTTTTATCTTGTACAACAGTAAATTATTAGTAATCAACCCATTACTTTCATGGCATATTTTCATCCCATTATTCATATTCCAGGTCGGTGAAGCTCTACATTGTTTAATACTGATATTTCTAAGTGAATATAACTTAATACATCAACTCTGAGGGTATAAGATTACTATTTTTACAGGAATAGGAGAGCAGGATAGATTGGAAAGCACTTCTAGAGGAAGTCCAACATGCCCAGTCAAAGTAGGGCTCAGCTTCAATCAGATGTATCACAATATGGCTGAGAGATGGTCTAGGCACTATTTGTTCCCTGAGCACACACAAAACCAGAATCATATCTTCTGTGGCTACATCTATACTAGTAAATTAAGTATGACCACATTTAGCATGCAGCACTGGTCCACAATAATCCATATAATTTCATAGTTATTTCATTGCCTGACACAATTTCAGCTCACACCAGGAAACACCCTTCTACACAAAAACTTCCACACAAGACAATAACTACAACTATACTAACATTCAGGGGACTGCAAAGACCAGTGAATGTTCCCAATAGGTAGTAAAGATAAGATGGCTCTCTCTGGGAGGAAGAGGGAATTTGGCTCTTTGGGCTCAAATTGTGTTAACTTGCTTTTGGGTCCAGAGATGAGCCTTGGGGTTTTTCCAATCATCTGGGCATCTGAGTAACAGAATTTCTTTTCATCATTGCCAAACCTAGTATTCTTATATTTCATTAAATTAATATGATTAATCACATGCTTGCTGACTGGGTGCATTTGTTACATAATTTGAGTAAGATAAATACCCTTTTCCACTGCACAAGTAGCATTTTTGTGTATCTGTATATGTGTGTTGCATATCTTCACTGTCATTTCTTACAACATCGTATTTTGTACTTTGTGAGAAATTGGTTGTACAAGTTAATATTGTTTGCGGATAGGGTAAATTTATGCTCAGGGCTGCCAAGATTCCTTGTTTTCTCTTGCATGAGGACAGCTTTATCCAGACACAATCCTTTGAGTAACAGCACTCTTAGTATACAATGGTTTGCAATACATATAAGAGAAACACAAACCTTTTCTACTCAAATAATAAAGGTTTCCCTGATTTTTCCAGAGCCAAGAAAAACTTCCTTTCCACTCTGTTCTGTCTATATCAGCATGACATGAACAATACCGATACAAATTGTCTTAAGTTATTGGCAGAGATTGCAAACTTTCAAAATCAGAACTTAAAATAAATGCTTAAATTATTTCACATCTGGGCCAGACAAATTATCACTAAGATCTAATTGGCTGCCTGTAGCTCAGAGTATCAGAGATGAGCCTGGCCTCACTGAAGAAAGCTAATGAAACATGCTAGCCTCAAATCCTGCCTGCCTTTCTCAGCTCTCTTTTGAGTTTGCAGTTGAAATGCTAAGGACACCTACTGTCCTATCTCACTCACTACAAAAATTCACTTCCTTAGAAATAAGGTTCAAGTGCAACTCCACAAGAAGTGGCTATAAAAATCTGACCCTGGACAACCACCTGTCTTCAACAAACAAGGGTTAAAACTTTAATATACTTTTAACTTCCTTTTCTGAACAATAATGCCTGCCTTCCTCAAAATAAGTAGGCAGAGTAAATAATCATCCACACCAGATGTCCACACTGACTTGGGAAGACAGAAAGATAAAATTCCAAGTGCACAGAAGAACACGTTCTCAGCATTAGCAGAAAGAAATAAAGACATCGTAAGTGAAAGCAGATGTTAAAATGTCAAGTGCAACAGATGTGCGGATAGAAGACAAGCTTGAAAAAGTTAAACTTTTATCCAGGTTAGGCTGTAGGATTTTATGTTAAACAGGTAGAAACACTAATATCCTTTAGATTAGATAGTGCCACTTTTAGTGTAGTAAGTTATTATGTATTGCTGTCAATGGGACTGCCTCTAAAATACTGTTTGAGCCAGAGTGGTGTCAGCATCTCAGCTGTGTATGCTTTACGATATGCTTCCATAAACTACTCTCATGAACAGCCGGAGTGTTTGGTAAGTCCTTCCTGGTCATGTACTCACATTCTCATCCAATGAAAAGAGGAAGCAGCAAAGAGACAGGAGAAGAATGTATGGCAAGATAAGCTCTCAGGCCTCGACCTGATACACAGCCAGCGTACATACAGGCACCATGAAGCAGTTTTGATTTCAGAGTTATGACTGAATAGTTCTAGATAACCATTGTGAGTTTTGTTTAATCAAGAAGTAAGTTTTTCAATATATGTGTCTGTCTTTAAACCATCAGGGCCACAACTTGTCAATAGGCACAACCTTGAGTGTGTGCTACTAAATGACTGGTACATATCTGCAGCAACTGAAGGAAGCACTGTGCTTCAGAGGTGCTCTCTCCACATGGGAGCAACAACCTCTCAGGAGTCATTTCAGTCTTAAATGCCTATAGTCTTTTATACAGACCATGTAAAACTTCTCTGCAATCATCTCCCATGATTATGACCCTTGTGAGTAACACTGATGTGGTGTGGAGCCAAGGTTATTCAAAGACTTGTACCATTCCACTGATGTCTGGGAACTGCTAGGGTCAGCTATGCATATTTGTGACATACAAACTGCCACGGGATGCTTTCCTCTTTGGGGTGTATCTCTTCTGTTTGCCTCAAAATCAGAAGGTAGAGTTGTTTTTTATAATTCCCAAACCTCCATGGAGGGGAAATCTCAGTTCCACCATGTCTAGGGTCTCTTCTCTTTACTTTCTCGTAGCAGAGGGAAGATCCTTTCATCAGCTGCCATGTTTTCCTCTCACACACACCATCTGGATATGACAACCTAATCAACCAGAATTGTAAAATAAGCATTCTGTCCCTTTACAATCAAGTGTTATACCCAGCTGACATGCATGGTAGTAACAGCAAAATGTATTTTACAATGATTGCATATTGATTTATTGTTACCATAAAGTGTGGTTAATTAGAAAGTACATCCATTTCTACCTTTTAGTACGTCAACATAAACTGTCCTTAGTTTAGATCACTAAGGCAACAGTCAAATTCAGATTTTTAGATGATTGAAATTTACAGTAAATAGATACCACTCACCTTTTTATGAATTTTACTAGTCTTTAGCTCCTCATAATAACAACTGAGAGAAAAACAAGATGCAGCAATACCATTTTTAGTCGTCCTCTTTTTGTAGTGTTCAATGAAACCATGTGATTTTTTTAAGATATGACCTTATCATGAATGATGGTGATAGAAAGTCAGAAGGTCTCTTTCTGTGTCAATGTGCATTTCAACACCTCATCTCTTTGGGACTTATACTTGAATAAAGCTCTAAAGTTTAACAAAAAAAAAAGCTAAGTTTGGATTTTATTTTTTTTTTATTTTTTGCAGATATAGACTCATAGAATCATAGAATAGTTAGAATTGGAAAGGACCTTAAAGATCATCCAGGTTTGACCCCACTGCCATAGACGGGGACACCTTTTGCTACAGCAGGTTGCTCAAAGCCCCATCCAGCCTGGCCTTAAACACTTCCAGGGATGGGGCAGCCACAACTTCTCTGGACAACCTGTTCCAGTGCCTCACCACCCTCACAGGAAAGAATTTCTTTCTAGTATCCAATCTAAATCTCCCCTCTTCCAGTTTAAAGCCATTACCCCTTGTCCTGTCACTACACTTCCTGACAGAGAGTCCCTTGCCAGCTCTCCTGTAGACTCCCTTCAGATACCGGAAGACTGCTATAAGGTATCCCTGGAGCCTCCTCTTCTCCAGGCTGAACAGGCCCAGCTCCCTTAACCGGTCTTCATAGGAGAGGTGTTCCATCCCTCTGATCATCTTTGTGGCCCTCCACTGGACCCGTTCCAACAGTTCCGTGTCCTTTCTATGTTGAGGACTCCAGAGCTGAACACAACTCCAGGTGGGGTCTCATGAGCACAGAGCAGAGGGGTAGAATCACCTGCCTCATAGAGTTGTGTTCTGAGATCAAGTTCAAGATTCCCTATAGCTTTTAAGGGCTTTAAGGTCATAATAGAATGGTTTTATTTTATCACTTAACTCAGAATCTTCTGACAAACCATCCCAACTTGTTTTGTCTACATTTGGGTTATATCACCAAGTTTTTCTAGCCTTTTTAAACTGACTTGGAAATTTTGCTCTCTGGTTGCATCAACAAGGAAAGTTGACCATTTCTAACAGGCTAATATTGCCTCATACATTTGATGTTAATATTTATTTTTGTAATACTATTCTTGATTTTTAATGCAATAGAATTGCATTTAAATAATCATCTAATATTTTTAATTAATACCTTGTTGGATATGGGTGTCTCTTTTCTATTTCCATGTAAATATGACCTGATCAGAGTATAAAGTATCCAGTTGTATTAAATATTCTCCTTCACTCTATAGGTGTTTGAAATTTGAGTAGCCAGTAACAATTAATTTGATAAAGCAAACTACAAGTATCTTTTGAGAGAGGTCATTAGTTTATCTTAGATTATACATTGAGAATGTTTTCAAGAGCTAAAAAGTGTACTAATAAATAGAAAAATAAAAGAAGGCAAATACCGTCTCTTCCCTTCTTGTGAATCATATCAACCTTACAGTGGACTTCCAGGACTTCAATAAAGAGCTAATAAGTCACAAGGTTTTTTGCATGTTTTTGGACTTTCTCTGGTGTTATTACATGTCATTATTTGAGCGGCGCCATGACAATGTTCCAGGACATTCTTCTGATTGGACAAGTAAACTTTCTAGTTATTGAGTGAGTAGAGGCTCAGGGGCACAACTATCTTGAAAGGTCAGTTCCTGGGTTTTTTTGAGTTTGACAGTAGAACAGTGTTTCCGTTTAAAAAAATTGACAGTGACAAAGGATACACAATTAGATACTTCTTGTTTTAATCATGTCCACATGGCAAAATGCAGTTTGAATAACAAAAAATCATGAAACAAGATTTTAAAAGCTCCATGAAGGTACCGGAGTCCATAATTATGTGAACAATCTGACTAAGCTAAGGCATCATGTTTTCAGCAATGCTGATAAGCCTAGAGAGATGCTGTGATTATGGATATGTAACTGCTCTGGGTCAGAAAAAACTCAAATTTTGTCAAAGCCAATAAACATATGTGGTAGTCTGATTGCACAGTAGTAGTATGCTTTACAAATATCACACTCACCTCTTCAGATGCCCCTTAACTGGGACAGGTCTTGCCTAAAACATTCAATTTGCTTCCACTGAGAATCAGACCAGCCATGAGCACAGAATTATCCAATATACCAAACAGATTGAGCATGCACAGGGATGATGAATTTTTTTTAAGAAAGCAATGGTTATTCATTAACAGTGAGTTTCTAATGAACATGTATAAACTGTTTAAAGTGTGCAACCAAGTTAAAAATTAAATCACCATTTGTGATGGCAAAAGAATCATTCTTGACACAGGAGATAATGCTTGCAAATTATGAAGGTGTTATATAAATGTACAGGGCTTTTCAATGCATTAAAACATTTTTGGAGGTCTCAAGCAGTACTTAAGACAGCAAAATTTACTTTTTTCTCCGTCTTCATGGTCAGAACTGTACATTTATGGCTGAAAATTTTCAGAAACATTCATGAATATGTTTGTTCTGAAAATTATATTCATTTTCAGGACAAACAGGAAAGTTTAGCAAAGCTGATGTAACAGAGACATCTTTTTAAAGCGAGGAGTATCAGGCAACTGTAAAAATAGAGACTGCTACTCGTTCTGCCTAAAATAACACGCCTGAAAGAAGAATACACATTTACACAGCTGGCTTTACATGACAGTTGTTCATGCAATAAAACAAAAGGAAATTACCTCTTCTGAGGTTTAATTTTTTATCAAGTACTCATTAAATAATAATTAGTTCAAAGTGTAAATGTGTATTCAGAGTCACTTCTACATATGCGTACTCATCCTTTTTGAAAGAGGAATTTTCTCCCTGGGGTAATGTAGAACATCAGTGAGCTGTGCACTGTGGTAACAATATAAAGTTCAGTAATTTCAGCAGTTGCATAACAAGATTTTTTGGGTCTTAAACCAGCATCAAAGTCAGGGATCCTTCCTGTCTGGAGCTGATCAAAACATACTTGATAGAATCATAGGAACATAGAATACCAGGTTGGAGGGGACCTCAGGGATCATCTGATCCATCCTTTCTTGGAAAAAGCATGGTCTACACAAGATGGCTCAGCAACCTTTCCATCTGAAGCTTAAAAATGTTCAGTGTTAGGGAATCCACCACTTCCCTGAGGAGATTATTCCAGTGGCTAATTGTGCTTACTGTGAAAAATTTTACTGTTGTGTCCAATCGGAATCTCCCCAAGAGTAACTTGTACTCATTACCCTTAGTCTTTTTCCATATAACACCTTATAAAAAGGCAGTATCCATCTTCTTTGTAGTCTTCCATTAAATACTAGAACATGGTGTTAAGGTTTCCTTTAGCTTTCTTTTCTCAAGGATGAGTAAACCCAGTCTCCCAGCTTTCCCTCATATGGGCAGGCTTCCTAGTCCTTTGATCATTTTTGTGGCCCTTCTCTGGACCCTCTCCACCTGTTCACATCGTTTTGTAGAGCACGGACCAAAACTGAGCACAATATTCCAAGCGTTGAGTAGGATAATGAGTTCTTTGTCTTGTCTAGTCATTCCCTAGTTGCTGCAACCCAGCATCCTGTTGGCCTTCTTTGCTGAGCACACTGGTCACTCATATTGAGCTTGTTGTGCACGAGGAGCCCAGGTCCCTTTCTTCATTTGACTTGTGAATCATTCCAGAACTTTCCAAGGGATTGAACTTTGTCTGATTGGCCTAACTGATTGGCCTGGATCTTCCTTTAAGCCCTTCTTGTAGACTTTAACCTTCTTCCAGTTTCTGGATCATCCCCTGACCTTCAGAAGTTCTCAAAGGCTATGGTGAACAGCTTCACAATGAGGTCAGCCATCTATTTTCACACCCTTGAGTGGGTATTGCGTAGGGGTCAAGCTCCTTAACTAATTTGCATGCCAACTCTTCCTTCACTGA
This sequence comes from Jacana jacana, assembly GCA_013400555.1. Lineage (NCBI taxonomy): Eukaryota > Metazoa > Chordata > Aves > Charadriiformes > Jacanidae > Jacana > Jacana jacana. The sequence goes on along the minus strand of VZTM01009950.1, from coordinate 8,079 downwards.
TAGTGGGCCAGAAGTTGCTAGATGAACACCTAAATTCTATTTAGGCCAATGAAAATTTCACCATTTCTTTCACACTGTTTCTTCAGGACTTCTGTCTTTCATGATGTAATTTCTTCTTGAAAGCTCTCTCTTTGACTCTCATATTATTGTTTCTTTTAAGAGAAAAAAAGTCAGGGCTAATACCTCTGTGGGTGTCCTCCTATTCGAATTTTTTTTTTGTACTGCACAGAGACTATCCAGGAAGACTCACAAACAGTGCATTTCATTTTATTCTTTCCTAGCAGTTCCAAAATGGAATTTAATCCTGTGTTTCTTATCTGTAACCTTCCTGTTCCCTTGAGGAATTTTCTCCTTCCTTCAATATATTAGAATACTCCCTAGTATTATTATGATGGCAATCTCATTTATGCCCTCATCTCTAATTATTCCATAGCTGCAGAAATGACAAGAGATCTTTCTGCCAACAGCATTACATAAACACAGGACTTTTTTTTTTAAAGCACGGAGCAGCAGTTAATCAAATATTGTTTTCATGAGGATTTTTTCTTCATTTTTTCTACAATACTTTATAGCCTTGTGAACAAGAAAAATCATATCATTTTTAAAGACTGTAATTTAAAAAATAATATAAAAACCCCACATGCAGTCTGAAACCTTAGACTGCTATACCATTATTTTTATTTAGGCAATTTACTTTTTCTTAGCTGTTGACTTGCTCAGTGTAAAAAAATTACTACTACAGGAAACCACAGAACAGGGGGAAAGATTGGTGTATATCTTTTGCCACAGGAGCTGAAAGAAAGTGAACTAAATTTCAGTTCATCAGTGACTACATATGTATGGTCGTTTTATGTGATTATTCTTGTCCTATTTATTTTTATAGATTCATCTCAGGTTCTGCCATATCTCCAAAAATAAATCAGAAAGAAAATGAAGATTTGTATGTGTGAGGCTATTTCAGCCAATGTGTCAGACTGGCAAAATGCCCTCTTTGAAGACAGAGTAGAGCTGACACATAATTGTTGCCCTTACCTTTGTTGCTACTGACACTGGAGTCTGAACCCTCCTTGGAGATCTAAAAACAATTTTGATGTGACAATCTGAGAAGTTACCACTGGTATTTTACAAATACTGCAAGGTCACAGATTTTGACCTATACAGAGCCAAGTAAACCTCTGGAGGGCATTGTGTTTTATGGGAAAAATGTTTTCATTGATTTTCAAATTACACATTTTACTGCAACATAGTACAGAGCAGTAGCCATAAAAAAAGAAAATTCAAATTACAGTAGCAAAAAAAGTAGTAGCAGCCTTAGATGTATTTAAAATCCAATCTGTTTTTTTCCCCTAGATTCTTTTACACATTATTTTCCAGTAATACCTGGAAGATAAGGGCAAAGATAAAGAATCGTGAGTAACAAGAATTCCATTTTTTAGCATATATAAACCTGCAAATTGGGAGGTGCAGCCTCATATATTTCTCTCTGAAAATCCAAACAAGTCCCTATACCATGCATGATCTCTGTGGTCTTTAGTTTTGCTTAAAATATCTGTAACACTAGTCCTTTAGCATGAATATGAGTTTAGTCTTTAATAATAGCATGAAATATATGTAATCTTTTAATATTTTACTGAATTTCTGTAAAGACAATATTTTTTAAAACCATTTTCCAATAGGAAGCACCAACATTATGTCCCTGATTAAATTTCAAAACATTGTTGAGATAACATCTGAGTTTGTTCATTTGCATAGCCAATGACAGGATTTTTAAAAGCAATTACCTTGTAAAAGAATTTGTTCTCAAATGCGTTCATTCTGAGGCTGCTGTTTATCAATGAAATAGGTCATTGTATTCACATGTTAATGTCTGGGGAAGAAAATTTTCAGAAATTACTTTTACTAATTTTGTCAGAAATTGAGGTGAAAAAGGCAATGAGAGATTTGTCCATCACACCTGTAGAGTATCTTGTGTTATTTATGCTCTGTTCTTCTAGGGAGGGACTTAGCACTGTGTCATAGCACAGCTGTCTGTCTCAGCCTCCTTGTAAACAGGCAATGCAGAATACCCATTAGAAAACAGATGAGATTTACAATTGGTTCATTTTACAAACTACTTTAAATATCCATGAAACATTTTTTCATTAAGTAGAACTAAAGTCCTCACATAAGATTTCCGAAGGCATTTCCTATTATTAGATTATTGTTATTATTTTCCTGTTAATTCAATGAAAGCCCTTTTTTTAACTCCCGTGACAGATTTTGCTTGTTGTAGGAAGGATTAAGAGTTGTCACCCTAGGCACTAATGTGATATATCTTCAAAAAATCACAAGTATTTCATTTTTGAAAAGTTGTCTTTCTTATGCTTTATTTATTTTAACATGATACAGTGTCAAAATAAGAACTTCCTTATTTATCATGTGCAGTATGCATCAAGAATTACAACATAATGGTTGTATTGAGACAATCAGTTTAGATAACTGTGAAAAGTTTTTCATAATAGAAAAATTACTGACACTGTGTATTATCTTTTACCACGAGGGACTTGAAAACCAAGGACTTGCAAAAAAAAACATGAAATTTACAATATTTCTCAAGATATATTGAAAAACTTTCACATAAAAAAAAAAAGTTTTTTGTATAGTTTTCTCATTTTTCTGCTTTTTATTCCTTCTCTTACTTTGGAATTGAAAAAAGAAGAGGAAGAAATAATATGGTGAGGATTTTCACATGTTCATTGGGTTCATTTGCTAGCTATTTTAGGTAAAGTGTTTGGTGGAAATTTCCACTGTCAGAAAAACTGTACCTCTGAAATATTTTCTTTTAGAGGAGGTAATCATGAACTGTAACACTCACACTGTTCCACAGAACTAACAAAGTTTTGTGTTTTTTGTTAATAATTCAAATATTATGTATTACCAGATGTTTATTGTTTCACAGGCATCTTGATTTTTAAACACAAATTTTTGTAGGGAAAAAAAAACATCTACTCTCCAAAAGAACAAATAATTTAGCTGAGATTTATGAATCAAAAAATATGCATGTGCTTTTTCAATGACTATTAATTCATTACAGTTTGCTATTCTGTCAGATGTAAGAAGTTACAAGACATGTATTTTCAACATTAACTACTAAAATATTAGGCCTATGGTGTATGGAACGTTTTTATACACTCAAAACCATGGTGGCAGTTTCACAGATAAGCAAGGAAAAAGAAAGGAAGGTCAAGTGAAATTCTCCAATGCATTTGTCAAAACCTGGGAAAGGACTAAAGAACTTGGGAATTCTGGCTTGTAGCCCAAGACTCGAGACCACAAAATAAATACTGCACTTAATACATCCACTCTAGCCAAAGTGTTTTAGTCTACATGACAGGGCTACCCAGAACTGACAGGATATTAATTCTAAAATTGATCCCTATTGGTCTATATATTATTTCTCCTGCAAACCACGTAATGCACAATTTTCACTTTACATTTGTATTTCATCATGCACACATGATTTCCTATTTTAAAAAAAAAAAAAAAGTTAGTGTTATCTGATAAGAGGTTTGGGAGGTTTCCGTAGTTCAGCCTTGCTGATGATAGTGAGGACCCTTCTCCAAGGAGTCCTCCTTAATCTCCTTAAATGAGGAGAGAGGTGGAAGGTAGTAAAGACAAGCGTGGGAAAGGCTGAGAGTGCAGCAGGAGGGCAGAGGCTGTCTGCATCATAGAATCATAGAATCATTTAGGTTGGAAGAGACCCTTGCTCTCAGCATCTCCCAGCTGGGCAGCAAAGTTGACCCCTGTCCCATGGCTTCATTGCTTACTGGCCCCTTGCTGAAAGCCCACCCCTACCATGAAATATTGTTAATAAAAACTTGTGATACTAAAATGAATTTGGCTCATTCTTAACCCTCAATAATAAAATCAGAGGTACATGTGTTTATTTAAAAAGAAATAAAAAAAAACTGAAGTGAAAGGAAAAAAGAAATCCAAATTAATTACCTTCATGTAAGACTGGCATGGGTAGATACAGTTAATTTTCATCTTCTACCAAAGAGATTAGAGTTCATATCTCAAAGGTAATTGAAAGCCCATATTTGAAGGAAATCACTCCCTTCGGTTCAGAAGCAGGATTTACTTAACCTACAATGAATGAAGGAGTGGCGCAGTGAGTTTAGCTAATATAACAGCTTTATGCTTTTCATATATTTTTCCACTGAAATTTCCCTCCTGCTTCCTGTGTTTGACATTTTAAGGAGCACATTTAGTGGAGTTTTTCAATGAGTCTCTATGGTAACAGCAAAAATGCCCAATCAAAAGACTTTACCTCCTCTGCCTTCTTGGCTGTTCGCTCAGCAGATGCTGCATAGCAGAGAAGTGAGAAGCACTGATTCTTTTAAGTGTAATAGTAGTGTGTTATAAAGTAGGAAGAAATGTTCCATAGATTTCAAGACTAGTAATGATCACGCTAGTTAGAGAAAGAACTAATCATCTGTCAAGTAACAGCTCCAGCATCAAATAACTTTAGTTTCAAAATTAATTATTTTTTTTTTAATATTAAACTAAAGAACTATTCCTTCAATTTTTCAGCCAACACTGGGCTATACTGGAGTACAGCAGCAGGGGCAATATATTTATAAAGTCCATTCATTTTAAGCACATCACAAAATGCCATTTTTCCACAATGTATTCAGTAATAAGCATCAACTTCATTTTCACAGCTGTAAATTTTTTTTTAAAATGTTACTAGATTGCCTGAACTCAGTACAAAATAGGGGAAGTCAGAAAAGATACACAGGATTAAACATGAGCATCAGGAAACCATGGTAGCCTACTGACCTCTATTNCCCCAAGCCTGTAGCTATGCATGGGGTTGTTGTGGCCCAAGTGCAGGACCCGGCACTTGGCCTCGTTGAAGGCCATGCCATTAACATTGGCCCATCTATCCAGTCTATCCAAGTCCCTCTGTAGAGCTTCCCTGTCCTCAAGCAGATCAACACTCCCACCCAACTTAGTGTCATCTGCGAACTTACTAATAGTGTTTTCTATATCCTTATCTATATCATTGATGAAAATATTAAAAAGGAAAGGCCCTAGTACTGAGCCCTGAGGAACACCACTTGTGACCGGCCGCCAGCTGGATTTAACTCCATTGAGCATCTTGTTGTAGTAAGACTGGCTTTTCCTTCTATGATTACTGCTTTCAGATGGTATCAGATACTCAGTTGAAATCCTGTAAAATGCAACTGGCTTGTGATATTGGCATTTCCCCTAGAAACTATTTAGTTGTATAATATATACATTTCAGAAAGATATTTATAATGCCGTGGTACCCTCATTGTCAGAGCAGTGGCATCAGGCTGGAGTCTGTCCACATTTGCCTGCCAAGAAAGCCCTCAGGAGCTGCATCCTTTTCAGCCTGGAATGGCAGGTGGGGAGCTGGACCACATCACGGGGCCATAGCAAGGCCCTGTTTGTGCCACCCGGTCACGGCAGTTTGCTCTTCAAAAAGAGCCAAGCATCACAGAAGCAGATCTATTTTGCTATACTAATCAACCTAGTGGAAACATTAACATGGTTATTCATAGCTTAACCTTCTGAAAATCATGCATCATTAATAAAAAAATCATTTGTACATGAAAAGACACTCATAATTAATAGTCTTTTCAGCAACACAGAAACAAACTGCAACGTTTTAGTGTGATTAAGAAAACTTTTCTCTGGCATTTTGTACTGGGTGGACATACAGCTTCCCAGAAAACTGTCAGTTTCATTTCTAAACAACCCTCACCATTATCTTTAAATCAGCTGAGGATCTGCTTGGACAGGGATGACCACAGTTTCTTAGGGAGTAAATAGATGAATTAACCATAGACAAATGCCTTGCGTTCAAAAGACGTTTAAGTCAATGATTTTGACTTTCTATTGTTTGTCCTTTTCAGGAAGGACTCAGTGGTACAAACTCAGGAAAGCAAAAAAAAAAGCTACACAGAAGATAAAATCCCAGCTGCAGTGTTTACGCTAGGATTCTATTGTCAAATAATTACCATTTGTTCAGCTTTTAACCAGTAAGGAGTCTTGGACAAGTTTTGCTGAATTCTTATTTACTGTGTAACGGTAAATGTAGTAATTACTATTAGAACATAATGGTAAAAGTAGTGATGGAGAAATCACTTGGGGTACACTACAAAGCACAAGTAATTTCAATTCACAAATATAAACATAAAAATGAGTGTTTATGACAAAGAATAAATGGAATACACGACAAAAAAAAATTGAAGAAATTTTTTAAAGTGTGAAAAACTCACATACTGCAAACATTTAAAACCAACATTAAGACACACATAACATTATGACTTTTAAAAAAGCTCTAAGAGGGCTAAAACCAAAATTCAGTTGTAAACAAAAACATAAATTAGCATCTAATATGTGTTAGCATTATGAACGTAGACAAAACAGACTAAAAAGTTATAAACAATGCAGTTTTATAAAAGAGAGATGGTAGAATCACTGCATTTCTTTATGAGAGTTTTGATTAAAAGGGCACACGTGAAGTCAAGCAGATAAATTCTAATTTCTATTGACATTCTAATTCTAATGACTAATTGGTTCGGGACAGCAACAGTTTCTTAAACAGTAACATAAATAACTGTAGTTTTTTAACAATGAAGTGAAATATTTCAAATAATAAATCAATAGCTGTTGACAAAAGACATCAGAAACCAAAAAATATTTCTACATTCTAGTTACCTAGATCTCTGGCCAGAGCAGAAGTTGTCCTAAGATGTTATTACTGTACTGAGTTTTTGACAGAAAATGCTGTTGCAAATTCAAGACATATAAAATAACTAGTACATATTGATCAAGAAGTAATGTAATATGAGTAGGTAATGAAGGAGATAATCAAAGGCATGGTTATAATACAGACCTACGAAGAACTGATTACTCTCATTAGCTTTCAGAAGTAAATTAACATGCAAGTTATTATTAATGCTTTCCAATGAAACCATGAACATTTATTGTACTGTCTTACATTATTTACCTCACGAAAGGCAGTGGAATTCCCAATAAAATTCAGTATAGTAAGTCCATGATATAAATACCTCATCACACTCCAGCTATTCATGTACAGGGAAGAGTGGTGCAAAGGCCTTTGCCCACCTATTTCCACTCTTCCAGTCTGCCTTATAGTCATCGCTGGCAGATCAGCCCCAACCAGTTGCTTCCTCTCTCCCCACTATTGGCATGGGGGAGAGAATCAGAAGGGTAAAAGTAAAGAAAAAAACTCATGGGTTGAGATAAAGAGACAAAGTTTAATAGGTAGATCAAAAGCCACATGTGCAAGAAAAATAAGGAATTCATTCACTGCTCCCTATCTCCATAAAACAGGGCTCCGTCACTTCTAACGGTTACTTGGGAAGACAAACCCCATCACTTTGAATGCCCCCTTCTTCCTTCTTTCTCCAGCCTTTACTGCTGAGCATAGCATCATACAATATATAATATGCTTTTAGTAAGTTGGAGCCAGCTGTCCCTCCTTTGTCTTCTCCCAACATCTCGTGCACCCCTAGCCTACTCACTTGGTGGGGTGGGGTGAGAAGCAGAAAAGGCCTTGTCTCTGTGTAAGAGCTGTTTACAAGTAGCTATAACAACCCTGTGTTAACAACACTAGCTTTGTCAAAAATCTAAAACATATCCCATACAAAGCTACAGTGAAGGAAATTAACTCTATCCCACTCAAAAGCAGCCTTATGCCGGACCATTTCCGTCATGCTCAGATCCCACACTATGCAAGGTGAAAACCATTTTAAGTACTTGTACATCTTCTCCCATGCACTCTGCTACCCATGACCACAATACCGCAGAGCATATCCCATTCTGGTTGCCCAAAATAGTGTGACAACCTTGGGAAAAGACAGAAACAGATTCTTGAGATGCACCACTATGAACATACGGATTACCTAAGAACTTTCAAGGTACTGAGGAGTCATTGCAACAAGGCAGAAAATATCTACCCCCACAGAAGAAGGGGAATATGTCACTCTTTGTTTCCTCTGCATATTGGCTCTTGGAGAAGAGAGAAAAAACGTAATTATT
>VZTM01009949.1:18771-36903 GCA_013400555.1 Jacana jacana | reverse complement strand
CTCACAAGCAAACTAAGAAAAACAATAATGACATCTCCTCCCAAGGGCCTTAGAGCCAGATTAAAAAAGATATTTAGGAACTAACACTACTGGTAAATACTAATCACTATGAAAACATGGGGTGTTAGACATTCAAGTGTTTTTGTGGATGTCAGGCTTAACATTATCATAAAATGTTAAAAAACAACACAAAATATATTCTGAAAAATCTGCTTGAGAAAAATATCTTCAAAATCAATCTAAGCAATGATGTTTTGTGTTAGGGAAACCATATGTTTAGGTTTCAGCAAAGATACTAGACAGCAAAAATAGGTAAGTCTTTCAAAATCCCTTTGTGCCAAGCCAAGGTGCTGCTAAGGTGCATAGTGGCCACATGTGCTGTTCTCATTGTAATTTTTATACCAGCTGTTTCCATCATGCCCACAGGAACTGTAGTGGAATTGCTTACTTGAATGTACCTTTGTAACTGCGATTTATTGTGATGTAATAAAGAACTGTGGTATAACAGAACTGTGGTATAACAGTATTAATGACCATGTGACATAAAACTGTCTGTACACCCTATACAAGATCAGACATCATGGACCACACTAAAGCTCCAACTAGCCTAGTAAGCTGTCTCTGACTGCAAAAGGTAGCAAATATTTTGAGAAACAGTACAGAAACAAACAGTACAGACAGCTAGACAGAAGTACCATCTAGAATAACTATGGAGTTATGATGTCTCAGTCTGAGAAGTGGTCTGTTAACTTCTAACCAAGAATAATGCAAGGACTTCCCATGTCAGTAGTTGCAAGTGCTCATTGTGGTGGACCCACTTGCCATGAATGATTGCAGTAACTTTTATATAATTTTGAACTAGTTTTTGCACCTGTAACATTCTGCGACACAGATTCCAAAATTACTTCCTGTGTGAAAAAAAAGGCCTTTGTTTCAATCTTTTATAGTGGAGTTCTGCCATTCCATATTTGGGCAAACTGTGAGATTTGTGAACATTTTGTTTTCTTTTATTCAATATTTATCTATAAGAAAACTATTCCCCATGTAACATGATGGCCTAGTACCTTTAAGGGTTTGGGTTTTTTTAAAGAACATAATGACAGTCTTCAAAATGTCAGTGGACTAACCTTTGTCTTATTAATTTTTCACTGCCCCATATAAAGAGCTCAAATATTTTTGAAAACACAACTTCTACATAGGCTGCACTGATTTTTCCTGAGTATCCCATGCATATAGAATCATAGATTCATAGATTTGTTTGTGTCAAAGCTTTTTCTTAATTTGTTGGCTTCATCTGACGGTTCAGTTCAGAATTTTTACCAGTTTTCCAGTAGAAAAGTCCAGTTTACTGATCTATAGTTCTCCAAGGTATTCCAAATGTATTTTTAGAGGAAATTTTATTTACCATGTTTCAACAAAAACCCCAAGGGTGAGGGGGGGAAGTTGATAACATTGTTTTTAGTCCATCTTTAGCACTGAACTTTGTGGACTCTTCAGTCTCTTTCATCAAAATTTTGCACAACTTGACTGATGTTCCATGTAAGCAGTTGGATACCCCTTTCTACTTCTGTGTCTGATTAACTTCCTAGAATGCAGTTGCTTTGGAAAAAGGCATAACAGCTTCCATGAGGAAGTGTGCTGCAGAACAACACTTGCTTTTAATGTACCTTTTGGCCATATAGAAAGTTAATAGATAACAACATTTCAACACTGTTTTTTTTTAATTTCCAGACTCATCGTTAGTTACACTTAGAAGCAATTTAAGCCTATTGTGTGCTGTGCAAGCTCACGCAATGACCTTCCTTCCTTTTCGGCATGAATAACGACAATGTCTTAAAGCCCACGGACAGTATGCATGCATGTATGTGTTTGAATATCACGGATGTCCGTTTGGGAGATCTTCTTTCTTGTAACTGCATCTTACATATTCTGCCCTCTTGTTCTCACAGATAGAAAGCTTGAGATCTAATTAAGTCATATCATCTTGCACAACAAAATGAAACAATTTTACATTATGCTTTAATGTGTATTTCTTCCTTGTTCTAGGATGTTGTGCCATGTGCTGCAAGGAATTTTTAACCACAGAAATCTTTTGACTAGCTAAGGTAACTTGATTAGTTCCTTACTCTTGCTGAAGGTATATTTGTGCCAAATCCACATGCTAGGGTTGAGGAAATTACCTGTGAAGAAGTTGTAAAAAACTCAGATGCAATAGCAAAACTCATTCCTGGGGGACAGCAGACCCACTATCTCCTTCTGACAGGCATGTTCATTACCCTGGCATGGGAGGAAGCAGGCAGATTGCTGATTCAGTTCCAATTCTGCATTTTTCCCTAGAGTTGGCTCAATGGAAGCCGACAATCCTAGCCAAGGAAAACTGCAGCACAGCAGAATGTAGCATTGCCCCAAGCCATTTGACTGTGCTATAACTGCCTCACAGTATTGCTCTCTCCAAGGCAGATCCCAAGAGCTTTAGCTTCAGAAAGGAGTACAAAACGCATCAAATTTAAATGCATGAAAGAAACTTATGATCATAATTCATGAAATGCACAGAGACTGCAGGTTGTAAAGACAGCAAATGAAGAGATTAACTATAAATAAACTACTTTGAGGAGTAAGAAACACTCACCGGTATAAAATGCAGAGAATATGGGAATATTTCTGTGTGCATAATATAGCCTGTTTCCATTTGAACAATGCTTGCTTTTCTATATAGACCCATAAGTGACTGCCACTGCTAACTTATGATAAGCAGATAAGAATGCAGTCTTGAATTAAAGAGAAAAATTTTTGTTTTAGTACAAGTTTCAGCCTTTTGGTGAGAAAAGTTAGAACCCTAAGAGGGTAAAGCTGTTTTTCCTGGCTAGCCTACATCAGCAGTTTATGGCTACCTCACTGTTCAATGACATTAATTGTCCAATGGTCTCATATTAAGTTCTGCTCATCTTTTCTTCAAATAGAAATATGCTAGCATGAATTCTGGCTAAGAAAAGGTAAAAGTACAGGGTCATGCACAGGACACGGGTCCTTTTATCCGAGTCTGTGATTCTAGCTGACCTAGTGAGGGCTTCTCTAGGCTCCTTTTGGCTTCTTAGAAGCACAACACTACTGTAAGTGCTGACACTAGAATTACATCAAAACTTAAACCAGGAAAATAGCCCATTAGTATCTTTTCTATTGATCGTAAGTCAGCTTGCATGTCTATAACAAATGCTGATTCTTTTTAAAAATAAAACCTAAAGATTGCTGCTCTCCTCAAAAAAGAAAAAAAATCTCAATATTTTCTCCAATTCTGTAGATGAGTCAAAACAAAACCACATGGACACTATAGGGAAATTAGCAATATAAAGTTAGCAGAATCAAGCAGCTTGCAACAACAGCATTAAGAAAACTGCATCTTTTTGTCTAAGGACACTATGAGCTAAAGATGAATGTCTTACAGCAAAAGGAGCTAAACTAAGTTTTTTGAATGCAAATATGGATCACTCAATAAACACAGAGAAATTATGGTGATCATGATGGTAGTCTTGCCCTTCTTGTCCTCACACTGCTTTCCACAGAGGGAAAACCTATATTTTTCTAGCCAATGGTGCTGACTGTAACTCAGTCTTTCACGTGTGTATTCAAACAAATGTTATCTAGTAAGATGAGGAGATTAAAAAACATATTGAAACCTTCAGTTGTTCCAGTCATTCCTGTATCGTTTGGTATACTTTAGACAGTTGTATTAGGATTGTGCTTTGAGGTCATATTTCTCAAGCATATGTGGCTACTAATGAACTTTGGTAAAGCACAAATTTCTGTCTAAGGGGGATAAAATTAGGTCCTTAGGAGTATGAGGAGACTTAAAAATTTAGCACAAACTGGACTGGAGTTGCACAGAAATTGTAGCAAACAAGTTTTGCAGGATTAAGTAAATTCTTTATTACCATACTAATATACTGCATGACTGCTAAATTGGTGCCTGGAATGGGCATCAAATATGCACAGCAGGTATCCTATACAATGGAAAGTAACTCTTCAGTTGTTGGTTTTTGTTTGGTTTTTATTTTTTCCCTTCCACAAAGGAGACCAATATGTCTTGCACAAATACTATTGAGGGAATAACAAACAGAAATCTGAATTTAGTGTAAAAATATAAGTGTGAAAAGTCCAGAGTTTTAACTTCAGGATGAAAGCATAGTTATCAGATAACAGGTCATCTATAATGTATAAACAAACCAGCCCACAATATGCAATACTGTACAGTCAGGGGAAATTCTTAGATCTACATGACTGATCTTAGTTCAGATAGTCTGTATTCCCTCAGTACAGAACTCACACTGATATCAACAGGAGGTCCATGAAGTCAGCAGGAGCACAATAGCAGAGTCAAGATTTCTTGTGGCCCAATTTATATTCTTCCAGCACCAATATATTATGTAAAGGAGATGTAAAGAAGAGTGTATCTGTGTGGTGCATGTACATGTGTATGAATCTGGGGAAAATAATTTCTGGAGTGAAAATTTCCAACTTCCAGAATGTAGGTACATATATAGCCATCCTTTGAATTGATTACACATTTTAATGCTCATTTAATGCCTTTAAGAATAATAAATTTTATTAAATAGCTTAAATTAAAAACTTGCTTGGATATGAATGTCTGGTGTTTATTTATGCAACAGAAAAAGACATTTAAGTACTGAGGGCTTGGTAGAATCGTAAGTTACTATGTGTAAGATGGAATACAAATTGAATGATAGCTATTCCATAGCAGTTACCTATGGGCACATGTTCACCTTAAATATAATCTCAGGTTGGTTTCTAGTTATCAGAGAATTACAAGAATCTGGACATTGGAAAGCTGGATTTTGAGACTGTCTAGTACAACTCATTCTTGCTCACATCAATTTTCTCAGAACCAGCCCGGTTTTGATTATTGTCAAGGTCAGAGACTTCACAACATCTCTGAGCAAGCTGTTACACTGTTTGTCCACTTCTTTAGTGAAAGAAGTATCTTATATTTAAGTGGAATTGTGTGCATGTCAGGGTGCACTTGTAGACTTTACTGGCCATGACCAGACACACATCAAGCCTCCATCCACAGTCCACAGCCCCTGCTTATGGGCCCACACGCTCCATTTCATCTTGGCCTTCATTCCCCGATTCAGTGACACCAAAGGAGTGCCAGTCTTCATCTCACCCACAGCTGTGCCTGGCCACGAATGCTGCTGATCTGGACCCTAACCAGTCAACAGCTTCCCAGCTTGCCCTTGGGCCTGCATTGTCAAAATGGGCTTTTTCAACAGTCACTGTGCTGTGTCTGATCCTGTTCATCCTCACCAGACCTGATTGTGACCTGTGGATTGACTTCCTGGCATGACCCAGATCTGCCTCGGCTACAAACATATCTGATGGTGTGGAGTCTTGGATGAACCTGGGTACCATCTCTGGGTAGAAAGGTTGCTGCCCTGGTGGTTGTGATGCTGGCTTTGATTCCTGCCTCCAATCCAGCCCTTCCTACTCCTGACACTGTATTTACGCTTTGCAAATACCACTGGGTGCTACAGAAAAGAATTCATGCCTTGTTTACTCCTCTTCCTCAAGTATTAAAAAGCATTGGTAAGATTTGTCTGGGTCTTCTTTCCTCTGAGCTGAAGGGTCCCCATGTACGGAACCTCTCCTGATATGTATGTTAGTGTTCTAACACCTTGATCACCTTCCTGGTCCTTTGTTGGACTCATTCCAGTATGTCCATTTATCTTGCACCAGGAAGCACAGACCTGGACCCAGATCCAGACATATCTCACCAGTGTTGAGTAAAGGGGCAGGATCACCTCCCTTGACCTGCTGGCAAAGTTCTTTCTAATGCAGCCTGGGATGCCATTGGCATTCTTTCCCATAAGGGCACATTGTTGACTCATGGTCAGCTTGGTGTTCACCAAGATCCCCAGGTCCTTTTTCCTGCAAAACTTCTTTCTAACCTGTTGGCCCCAGATAGTAATGCATGGGGTTATTCCTCCCCAGTCTTAGGACTTGGAATTTCTCGTTCTTGAACTCCACCAGGTTCCTGTCAGCTCATTTCTCCGGGTTGTTGAGGTTTCTCAGAGCAGCAACACAACCCTCTAGTGCATGGACCTCTCTTCCCAGTTTTGTATTAACTGCAAGCTTGGTGAGGTGGCTCTCTGTCCCATCATTCAGGTCATCAATGAAGATGTTAAGCAGTTGCTCCTATATCTACCCCTGTGGTATCCACTTCTAACTCTAGCGGCGCTTTGTGCCACTGATAGCAGGCCTTTGAACTCAGCAGTTCAGCCAACTTTCCACCTCACTGTCTATTGATCTAGACTGTACTTCATTAGTTTGTGTATGAGGATTTTACAAGAAAGAGTGCTCAAAGCCTTATTAGAATCAAGATAAGCAATAGTCACTTGTTCACTTGGCTAGTCATTTCACCACAGGCTATCATGTTGGTCAGGCACAATTTCTCCTTTGTAAATTTCTGTAGACAGCTCCGAGTCACTTTCATGTCCATAAGAAGTAAGGAGAACATTTATAGGATTTTCTCCATCACATTCCCAGGATTGAGGTGAGGATAACAAGCCTCTGGCTTCCCAGATTCTCCATCATGGCCTTAATTGAAGATAGGAGTGATGTTTTCTTTCTCAATTCCTCAGTAACCTCTCCTGCTCACCATGGTTCAGGGACTATAGAGTGGCTTCACCAGATAACACTAGCTCACTCAGCAGACATGGGTGCATCCCAACAGGTCCTTTAGATGTGCATATGTCCAATCTGTTTCAACACTGACACCTAAAGAGATGCATCTTCCCTTGGAACTTCTACCAAGTCAAGGCCTCCGATGCATCAGGAAAAATTGTACCAGCAAACGGTGGGACTGTGCTCTGTGACGTATCACCAGCCCCGCTGAGCATGTGTATGCTATTCTCTGCACAGGTACTGGCCCCTGTCTGTGCAAGCTGCTCTACGAGCTGCTGTCTGCTGTCCACCTCTGCTAGCTGTACTGACCACGCAGGACAACTGGAAGCAGAGGAAGTTACCACGTCAAGGCTGCTTGCTGCACTGTAAGTTACAGTGTGATCTACATCAGTGCAGTTTATGTGCCATGTGTTCAGTATTGATATTATCAGAACACTGACTACATGAACCTGATCAAACTGCATGGTAGAAATTTTTTTTTCTTTTTCTTTTTGGAACATTCAGGCAGTATATGGGCAATGCTTACAGTGGGCTGGCTACAGTTCTCAACTTTGATCAGGTATATCTGACTCATAGGTTTTCAGAGACGGATAAGTTACTCACACAAAATGGAAGCATGACTTGAAATGTCATTGCTGTCCTCTCTGGCAGCAAATTCTGGTTTCAGCTAAGCCGCAGCTAGCCGGATTTTCCATCAATAGCTGGGGTTGGCTCACATGAGGAGGGAGAAGCTCGGGTAGCTTTACAAAATTGGCCTACAGGTGATGTGAACCGGAGGTAGGAGAATACAGCTAGAAGGGGAAGGAAGTCAGGTTTCAAGGTTGGACTTGACATGAGATTTTGTAGAAATTTTACCTTTGTGCTCCCTAAATTGATTGTATATCTGCATGGGACTAAATTAGTGAATACACAGGTCAATTGGAAGGACATCACAAGACGGAGCAGTATGTAATGCAAACATATTCTTTCTTTAGATATCTGTGCCCTCAGATATTCAGCACCTTCAAATATCTAATGCAGTTTGTGTGAAAGCTATAAATGGCAAACAGTCAATGTACTTAAAGGAATCTTTCTTGATAATAGTATTAAATAAGCTTTCTTATAGTAGAGAAACAAAACCCAAATAAAACTCCAATCCAGTCTCTAAAAAAATGCTCTCACTTAGTACAATGTCTGTTGAGGGAGTACTCAGCTCTGTGGGCAGCTCATTCAAAGAAAATTCGGTCTCAAGTAGCTAATTTTCTCATTTTTTGCTTCAAAAAAGAAATAATGGTTTAAGAACTGACATTCAACAACCAAGGAGTTTTAGCTTTTCTTAAAGAGTTAATGATTTTCACATGATGTTTGCACAGCTAGCAAACCTCTCACTTCCACTAAGCACACACAAGCTTAAAAAGGAAACAAAGAAAACCAAAATGAGAGAAGATAGTAAAGATAAAGACAATGCTATAAGCATGAAGCTTTTGATAAAAATACAGTTCATAAATTAGAAAATTCCAAGATGTCTTAATGTCAGTCTCAGTAGTATTTTAGGTCTGACTTTTGCCTCAACTGAATTTAATTACAATGAAA
Organism: Jacana jacana; assembly: GCA_013400555.1. Classification (NCBI taxonomy): domain Eukaryota; kingdom Metazoa; phylum Chordata; class Aves; order Charadriiformes; family Jacanidae; genus Jacana; species Jacana jacana. The sequence goes on along the minus strand of VZTM01009949.1, from coordinate 28,632 downwards.
CTCCATCTCAGCAGACAGTTTCAGAAACACTATTGACCTAAGAAAAAGGTGTAATCTTTCTTTTGTAACATGAACCATTTCCTAATAAATATAGAGCTTCATAAAGGTAGCAAAGTAGTCATTACAAATATGTAACCACTAAGATATGTGCTCAATAAATGTAAGAGGCAGCAAAATGGTGAAATAAAAGATACAGTTTGATCATTTGTTCAGTCTCTGAAATGTATCTTTATTCCAAAGAGCATATTAGATCAATAACTAAAATCTTTTATTGATTTTGATATATAGCTCTTCTGAGGTAATAATTTTCAAAGTGTGGGCTTTTTCTTTTGTTAAGATCAAGTTCATTTGCAACACTACCCTTAAGGGAGGAAGGCAGACATACCGAAGACAATAGAACACCTAATGTCCAAGTAAGCAAGTAAGTTCATAAAACCAAGTTAAGCAGAAGGTAAGAAGGTAGTAATGATAGAACTGCTGTTCAAAAAAAAAAAAATAAATGAAAAAGCCAAAACCAAAGCCAAAAACCCAATAATTGAGAAATTGAAAATGGAGATAAGGACCACAAAAGCATCTGACTACCACATATTAACAAGAAAATTTTTGTTTGGAGAAACAAAATTCTTCCTTTCACTGCTAGTTACAAGGATGCAGTGACAGATACCAAAGAAATTGGAGAAGAAAACAAGCAATTGATAATCTTCCTCTCGGAATAATTAAAAGTGTTCAAATATGTCAATTCTCCAGATCTGTAAACCTGAGGTTAGTGTACTATCACAAAAATTTTAAAGGGCTGATAGGTCTGAATGTTACAGTTTCACTGCATTATTTCCTTGACCATAACTGCATAGATATATGAGCAAATTAACTTTGTGTACACATTTACCAACAGGCCTATGACAGACTGAAATTAATTTCTAGTCTTCTACCACAGAACCTACATAGATGTGCCAACACGTAGCAAGCAGCTGAAGCAGAAAGAGCTTTTTTTGCTTACATAAATAAGTGTTTCTAATGTATATCTACTTTTGTTTATCTCCCTCATCGTTACCTTATGTACAGCTTGTTCCCTTAGCAAATTAAGCCACTGCTACACATCACTAATCCTTACAGGGACCACATGATATCATTATTATTAGGAATAGCATGAGACTGTCTGTTTAAATAAATAATATAAAAGTCCTAAAATAAAGGTACTGAGTATTGACTCATTAAAGCTCTGGACAGCTTCTGTGAAGCTTCGAAACTTTCTCATTTAGATATGGCTGGAGACTGATGATGAGCACAGTTTCTGCAGAATTTCTTAAAACCTGAAGATATCATTTGCTCAACAAGATCTGTGACCAACTTTGACAACTAAAAATCCAAACAACAATACCAACTAACATAAGTTCAACCATTCACCTGACTGAAACATGTTCTCTTCAGCACAGTTGATATACATAGTAGAAAAGAGGCAGTTAGCAGTTTCTTCTTTACATAGTTGACTGATAAGGAGCAAAGGAGTTTAATCAATTGCAGTTGTGCCTTCTTTACTGTTTTAGGCAAATTGGATGCACAGGCTAATTTCCTCATTAACTGACTCAGCCAAATCTAAGCCTCATGAGAGAAGTCTGTGATCTAAATACCTCTTCAAAGTGCAAATGAATTTCTGGTGAAGCTACTGTCATTTATATGCTGCTACAGTTAGGGATTTGTCAGACTACGTCACTGCTTTGTTGGATTAAGGCAGATCAGGAATGCTACAATATTCAAAATAAACTGGAATCGTAGTTTGTCAAGTATTTGGTTAAAATAATTCATGCCCCTGTGTCTGACTAGTGCATTCAAGCAATGTATGCTAGTGATATATTGGTTTATCCAGACAGTTCTGAAGGAAAAATATGATTTGCTCTATTTTCCACACAGTGATATTTGCAAAGATTGTATGACTATGATAAGCAAAGACAGGAAACAGACAATCAGGACATTGTTTCACTACAAATCACTAACATTAAAGATTTTGACAGCGTAGTAAAGAACATTTAGAATACAATACAGAGAAGTTTTTTGCATACTATTTTCAAAATTGAAGTAGGCTGCTTTAAAAAACACAGTCTTGCACACAAAATTCAGAAGACCTGGATGAAATTAGGGCTGTTGTATGCATGTCAACAGCCATTCATAGCTCTTTGTGTATCTTTGTAGCTTTTCTCTAGATCTTAGCAATAAAAACCCATTCCCAGTTAATGACAAACTGAGCAGTACATCTGTACATATCAGGAACACGTAACACTACAAAGACACAACAATTGTCAGGAGCACAAACATGAGTTTGCGATAGAGATCGCCTCAAAAGACTGTCACTTAGTAGCAAACAGTGACAGGGACTGATGGGAAAAAAAGAGACTTTTCTTATGAACACCACTGCAAACTTTTTCTCTGAGACTTACCAGAAGATAAGGCAACAAAGTCCTTACACCAGGGTACCCTGTCATAACTCTTACTGTGTCATTAGAGTATGTTGTAGGCTGCCGCGGCCAGGAGCAGTCGAGCCCGACGCAATCAATCAGGAAGCCATCAATCCGGACGCCATTCCAGCAAGCACCCGAATCAGGAAGTGCCCCCAGGAATCACCTCTCTCCGGAAGCACACACAGCCGGGAAGCACCCCCCAGGAAGTGCACATTCAGGAAGCACCAGGGAGCACTCCCAGGAAGCACACACCTCTCATTCTACAGTTACAGGTCCTCATTCGCTAAGCACTACATTTCGGATAGGGAGAGGGGTATTGTCCACGAGCTTTCCACACACTTTCCACAGGCTTAAAGTTGCCCCATGATTGGCTACAACATTTGTGTCATTTGCTGTTTCCCACACTTTGTTTCGCCTTCACTGTACTTCGTTTCGCTTACTTCCACTTACTTTGCACATGTGCCCTTTCAGTAACTCCCTCTTAAAGGGCCTGCTCTCAACAGTAGGCAAAGGCTTATTCACAATCACTACACAAAGTATGGGAAGGAAAAAGGAAATGGTAATATTAATTTTTGTTTTAGGGTGTTTTTTCCTTTATTTGGATTTAGAAAGACAAGAACCAATTGTTAAGTATATCCATGGCAAGCATTTTTGCACTACAGTTTGGAATTTGTCATTACTATGCTCACAAACAGTCTGATGCTTCTTCTTTTGATTCCACAATAGCTATGTACCTGCTTGATAATTTTGACATGTACGCAATGACAATCATGCTACAATATTCTTTCTTTCAAATACAACATCTAGTCTAGAATGTCTGTCTTTATTTCTTACAAGCATATAAGACTTACAAAGAGTTTGGCAAAACTTAGACTTCAGCAGTCAGTCTATTCCTGTTTCTAGCATGTAAGCCCAAGGCATTGGCATGAGTGAGTTTAAGTCATGATCAGGGCAATCTTCCATGTCTGTCATCCATCCATCCATCTCCAGCCCCTCAGGTAGCTGTGTGAAATAGAGCCTGCTAGAATAATGTCATGGAGGAGGTCTGTCATGTAATATGGTTCCAGAGATCTTATTTTCAGGATGCCAGAAGTTATTTTTCTGATTAATTTGATGGTTCAATATGGCTGCAATTTTCTTTTGCAAGAGTTTCAGAACTAGTTTCTGCCATATTTTCAAGTTATGAACACTTAAAAGAATAAAGAAGCAGAGTTAATTTTCATAGGCAAGGAAGGCATCTGAAATTTCAGAGGAAATTGTAAGCTAGTACTCATCCAGATGCCTATTCAGTTCCCTGATCTTAAATTCTCTTGCCAAATTGGATTTTCTGAAACAGTAAGAGCTGTGACAACTGCCTCAAATATCATTCCAATGCAGCCAGGAGATGATTCAGATAATGTACAGTACAGCATAGTGGTAAAACTGATTTTCTCATTGCTTTGAAAGCCGTGATCTCTGCTGAGGAGCATGAGTTAGTGGGTAGTGCTAAGGATTCAGGGTCCACAAGCTCTGAACTTTAGGGAGTCTTCTAATTAGGCAAAAGTAAGCAGTTTATATAATAAAATGGTTATCCCTGTTTTTCAAAATTCAATGTTTTTACTCCCTTCTATGTTCATATTAGTTAAAAGAGAAATAGCATAAAGTTTCTCAAACACTCGATATCCTATGCAATTCTTCCTACTATTTCTATGTCAAATGGGCACCCTCCAGTGTGTTATATTGACACATCCTCTTATGGGATAGGAGTGGGTTCTGGATTACCTAACACGTCCTTTGACTCAATTCAACTTCCTTTCTTTTTCAATATATTTTAAATGTGTACAAAGGTGCTGTTGCAGCTAAATGAATCTTACCCCCCTGGATACTCTTTGCTCAAATGGTAGGCAGCAATATGTAAGTACAAGCTTTTAGAAGCAGAGCTCACAAGGGAATTTTTCTATTGATTTCATCAGCTAATGAATCATCATACATTTCTAATGCAGTTTTTTGTACATATTTCTAATTACATTTTGCACTCAATCTTTGTAAAATTTTAATTGTGGGTTCATTTTCCTGTCCAGGGCTTTTATGAGCACCTTCTAGTAGTAATAACTCTGTGATATTTTATTTCACTTGAGTAATTTCTCAATGAATATTTATTATATGTGAGCTATTGCAACTAAGCATTTATGTCACTTATATATGACTCAGTGCTTAGAAGTACAGTCTTGTCCTTGTTATGTCCCAAGAAAAATCTATGAATGTTTAGCATTGCTTTACCTAAATGTCTCTTCTGTTATATTTTACACACAGTGCAAGATAAGTATTTAGGCTATTACAACAAATAGTGTATTAACATAAAATACTGGCAGAACTAAGTTTCTAAAATGGAAGAGGCATCCTTTATGACATTACTAGCATTTCTTTAATTTCACCAGCATTATTTTCAGATACTTTACAATCGACTTTTCAATTTACCTTACTTAAGCAAAGACTGTAGCTGACATTTTGAAAAGGGAAAAAAGAAAAATCCAGGTAAGACGAAACACCAAGTTACATGGCAATGCTTGAAAGAGATAAACTTATTGAACGTTTGTGGAGCTAAGAAGTCAAAACCCACAAATATTTGACAAATGGTTTGTGGTCATTTTGAGTAGGCAACAGTAAAACAGGCATGATAAATCAATAGAACAAATTATCAGGCCAGTAATGTGGTTTGTGTTGTGCTGCTTCTCATTAAATGCAGCAGCAATTGAGGAAAAGCTATTACAGCTTTCAGCATCTTTAATGAGATATACTATCGCAATTAGTCTGCTGACCAAGTATATAGTCTGCAATTTGGTTACCCTAAAACATTTTTCCACATAAGAGAATTTAGCAAAGACAAATTTCTGATGGCTACCAAACCTTGGAAACCTTCCTAAAATATTTGTTGTAGTCTGATATAAAGACGACCTTTGACATAAACCTGATAAACCTGATCAGTAGTAAAATCCAAAGTCAGTGGATTGATATTTAAACCAATGCATTTTAATACCTTCTTTGATTATCTCCAGCAAACTCAATGTCAAGTCCAACTGTTGTCTGGAGAAAGTGTCAGTTTCTAAATGTTTCTCTGACTAAACAGAATGGAGCTTGGCACATCGTAGTTTACACAGGTTTATGTCTCACAGTAATTTCTAATTTGAAGACTAAACCCAAATATTATTGGCTATGAATAACTTACAACCTGTCAGTGGACAATATGCCACAGAAAAAGTGATTTTTTTTTTATTTTTTTTTTTAATTAAATGGAATATTTTAAGGGAAATTTCAGGAAAATGAATTTAAGGAAATTCACAGTGCATATCTTAGCATACCTGTACTATTTTAATATTTCAATTAAAAACAAGTTTCCTATTTGTTTCCTAAACTACTACTACTCGAACATTACTATAATACGGTTTAGTAATGTTTGAGCTTTGATCTTCAGGCGTGAGGTTGAAGCCTGATATACTTTTTTCATGGTATTTCTCCCTAAAGACATTCAGATATCTCTCACCATATCTGAAGCAGATCAGAGAGCATTTAAACAGAAAAATCTTTCCCTAAAGTGATTTTTCATTTACATTGTTTTTTTTCCCATCTCTCCATTATTTTTTGATAGTCATCAAAGTAACATACCATGCTATAAAACATTCTTACTTTATTGTTCTATTTTTGCTGAAAATGCCTCTCCCTGATCAGCCCCTCAGGGCTTCCCCCACCCTGCCCACGGCCCAGGACGCCACAGTCCTGCCTGGCTGGGCATGGGCCTTGCTGAGCCAGGCACCACAGTAGGCCTATATCTTGGCCCAGGAGATGTCTGAAGCCCAAAGGCTGGGACTGCCCCAGTGCACCCCATGGAGCCGCTGGCCCTCCTTGTTTCCTAAAAGAAAGTATACTCTACTATAGTATAATCATCATTAATGTTTATAAATATGTAAAGGGTGAGTGTCAGGAGGATGGAGCCAGGCTCTTGTCAGTGATGTCCAACGATAGGACAAGGGGCAATGGGTGCTGGAACGTAGGAGGTTCCACTTACATATGAGGAAAAACTTCATGGTGAGGGTGATGGAACACTGGAAGGGGCTGCCCAGAGAGGTTGTGGAGTCTCCTTCTCTGGAAATATTCAAAATCCACCTGGACAGATTCCTGTGTGAGCTGATCTAGGTGTTCCTACAGGGGGATGGGACTAGATGATCTTTCAAGGCCCCTTCCAATCCCTGATATTCTGTGGTTCTGTATTTAATATTATGCCAGGCTTTTTCTCTACCTACAATATTAGGTTTTAAAAATACAAGAGTAGCTTCACCTCCTTCATTTTGCTGGTCAAGTTCTTCATCACTACCACACTGATGTCTCAGTACCTTCCCAGGTAACTGCAGCTACTGATGAGTTTATCAGTTCTTGACAACCTTCCAGCTAGGTAAACCCAAATGTCCATATGAGCATTATTGTGTACTGGGGAAGAACTTGCATCTCTTACCTACTCTGCTTTCTTCCCCTGAGCCCACCCAGTTTCACCGTCATCCTTCCTTGGCCACAAGTCTCTGGCTCAGTTTTCAGCTCTCCTTATTGAGACTGATTCTGTTCTTCTTTGCTCTCCCATCTTCTATTACTGCCTACCAGAGAAACAAATTTCTTCAGAAATTAACTTTCCCAGTAATGATTTTTTTCTCCTGTCAGACCCTTGCAGTCACATACTTCTTCAGGAGACCCTTTCTATCCTTCCACAGCCACTATCTGAAATCCACCAACAGGTGCATTGCTGCTCCTCTGAGGTCCTCATTTATGGATTTATCAGGAGACACCCCCTCTTACCCCTTTCCGAGATCATGACACTTCTGTGCCTGCGTGTCTTCATTATGACCACCATCCTGGAGATCAACTCCAGCCCTGGCTAGGCAGCCGTTCTCACTGCGTCTTCCTACCCCCCACTCCTAAACAAAGCTGCACTGTATGCAGGGCTTTTTTTCATGGAGTTACCCATAAACCCCACAGAGTGTCCTGCACTCCTTTTATTCAATCCATACTGAAGAGTCTCAAAAATCAAATACTTTTTCTCACTGATAGTTTGAATCTATTTTTTTTAAAAAAAAAAGTAATGCAAGGGAACACCAAAACAAAAGCGCACATATGCATCCACACAGAACAAAAGAGCAAATAAACTTTAGTCACTCCCATGAAAAACCCAGGTAAGCCCTTCAACCATGTTTTACAGCCTTGATACGAATTTAAAAATGTTGAAAATACCTGCCAGCTTTGTTTCCTGAATTGCAATTTTGTGATTAAGAGCATCAGATTGCTGCACTCCAACAGCCACAACTCCAGACTCCAACAACAGTAGGTCCTGAGAACAGGAAATTATGATTTGTTTGTGATATGTTGCTGGTTTGCAAAGTGCTTGGGAGGATCTTTTAAACAGAAGTAAAGGATTCAGTGAAAAGCTTGATCCCTTTTATGAACAAAGAAAGTAACACGGGGATTGCAAAGAAGAAATACTGTGATCTTTTTAGATAAAGGGTGAACAACACATTAAATAAATAAAATGGATTAGCCTACTTTTAACATATTTAGCTTGATTATTTTTTTCAGGCAGCTTAAATTCATCTTTACAAAAGAAAGGGCAGCTAGGGTCAATTATGAGATACTAACCATAATTTGTAAGCAAAACAAACCAATTCAAGTTGTGGTTTTGTACGCAGGGCTCTGAAATCTCACTCTCTAACATTTACATGGATTTACAACTCAGTGGTGCATAATAAGTACAGCCTCCACTTAATGAAGCTGGATCTTTATATTTTCAACACTCATTTGGAAAACCAATTAACTCTAGCTCTATTGCACAACTTGAACAGGAAATAAATCAAGTGTTAAAACATTGGTGAAGAGCCAGACTTTCTGAAATTAGAGTACTGAAGTGCCTAAGGCTGACTTTGTGGTGTGAAGTGTTATAGATTTACAATTTCAACTGTCCAAAACAATTAAAATTGTATATGTTGTTTAAATTGTATATGTATATGTAATTGTCTTGTTGCACATGCTAGCATCCAGCAAAACCACTGTATCATATCTATCCTTGAAATTTGGGTTCAAGTTCTTTATGATTTATAAGAAGCGTAATATCCCTTCTTCAATCTAAAAAAAAAGAAGCAGTTCTTTGGTTTTAAATTACATTCAACTTGATTATTCTGCAGGAGATGTACCGTCTGTTTGGCTGGAAACCACATAAATTTCCTAGACAATATTAACAGGTTCACTGATCACATGCAATGTTTTCAAAGAAATTGGAATTTATTATGGCAAGCCTTACAATATATTTGCTATGACTTTCTTTGCTCTTCCATATTACTTGCATGTGTAAGGGAAAAGAGTTTATTCAGTTTCAGGAATCAAAATCAGTCATAGCATTCAGTATTTCTCCAGATGTATTGCCTCTAGACTTTCATTATTTGGTCCATTCCTGCCTTAAAAAAAGCAGATGTGGGAATAAAGTGAAACACCTAATCATGACTATCTGTTCCCATTGACTGTTAGTGATTCTGATTTGGCTTAGTTGGTGGTCTTAGTCATTCATTTATTACTGGAACTTAAAATAATAAAAAAAAAGACTACAATGACAAAATACAATCCTTACACAATCCTTAATAATTTAAACATCAAGCGGTGTCCATAACTTATATACGTAATACGTGTTTCTTGGTGTGCGCATATTTCATCTTGAATACTAGCTAGAAAACTGAGCTAAAAATAGTACGGTTAATTTCTGTTAATAAATTCTAAGTAAAAAGTCACATGAATTGTGCATTGTGTTCTAGAGAAACATCTTTTTTTTTATTTTTTTATAATTGAGTTCTTTCTGNGTGCATTGTGTTCTAGAGAAACATCTCCCAATGACAATACAATACTTCCACAAAGTATTTCAGGCACAGAAGTTAAAAACCAAGAAAGAAATTTCATAAGCAATGGAAGAATCCATTATAAATAAGATTCCTTACAAATTCAGGTTCAGGCTTGAAGTGATCACCATGATTTGAGATAAANCTGTGGCTCTATACATGGTATGTGAGCACTTGATAGCAAGACGCTCCACCTCAAGGGGCATTACCATGCTATTGTACTTGGACTCTGAGATGCTCAGGGTGACTGGCTGGGAACCTGGAAAATTAATTCTTTTGAGTGGTTACAAGCACTTTGGATAAATTTATCAAGCTGGGGATAATAGGTATGCCAGAAAGATAATAAACAGAATACTTATATTAAAGAAATGTAATTAGAAGCCAATTTGATGCAACCTCAGTAAGCTTAGAAGTTCATTGCAAATGAAAATATAATTAAAGTTTTGAAAATAAGTAGAACAGGGATAAACATAACAAATGTTTATGACAGATATATTATACTGCAGTAG
>VZTM01009948.1:208070-225613 GCA_013400555.1 Jacana jacana | reverse complement strand
TCTTTGAGGTCCCTTCCAAGTCTAATGATTCTATGATTATCTGCTGTTGGGAAAAAATGCAGCAGCATCACCCATTGTTACCATGAGAGTATTGTCCATTGGACTTTTCCAGCTCCAGGTGTGTACCTTCTTCCCGTGAACTGTTCTCCTGGCATGGACACAATAAGCGAATAACGAGCACTGGCTTTTGCTCTTTTCTCTTCTAAGTCATGGCCTCTGGGCTCAGCATCCTGATGCTCTGGAGCCATAACACCCTCTCAGAAGAGATACCAAATAGATGCAGCCCAGCTTCCACAGCGGTAGATGTTTACAGGGAGGTGTGCGATAGCTCAGGAGCACCCTCGCAGCTAACACGCTTTCTTTTCCTTTCTTGTTACGATTCAGGGACGTGGTGTTTTCGCCAGTGGAAGCCCTTTTGATCCTGTCACTCTTCCAAGCGGACAGACTCTCTATCCCGGGCAGGGAAACAATTCCTACGTGTTCCCAGGAGTTGCCCTTGGCGTTATTTCATGTGGGCTGAAGCACATTGGCGAGGACGTGTTCCTCACAACTGCTGAGGTAATTCTATTCAACATTAAACTCTGTTCTATTCTATTAAAACATTAAATTCCTTAATTTAGTAACCTGGTAATAATGAACAATTAAACAAAAATAGTCAAATTTATCTTTTAAGTTAGAAATGTAGTGCTTTCTGTATAAGGCCTTTTTTCCCAGGTATGTTAATTTTTATGAGCTCTATTTGAACAAGTTAGTTTTAAAAAGTTACTACTTGATCCAAAGGTCATCTGACATAAACTTCACCTTCTGTTGGCCAGGAGAGAAGGGAAAGACTTCAGTGCTGTCTGATCACGGGTGAATGCATGTAGGTGCAGTTTGCAGACCGGTGCAACCTGAAGGTTTGACTTCAGATTGAAAGGAGCTATATTTTGATGTCGGCAGCTTTGGGGTATATTTGTGGGTGTTTTGCTGGCAAAAATTATAATTTCTCTTAGCTTTTTAGCTTTTAGTACTTCGGAGTTGAGCTGCTGGCATCATTTTTTGTGGCTCTCCTTTGTCAACTGCTGCTGAAAGTGCCCCATTGCCTTGTGGTTCCTCGCACCACCGTCCGAGGCAATCGTCGCGTTATTCTTCCCTCTTTCTCATCCTTTTCTGCACTGGTTCTTTTCCTTCTTCAGGCAACTTTTTAATCATCTTTGGGCTGAAGTTATCCAACATGTGATCTCTCTTCCTTTATGTCAGCTCAGTGGGCAAGAGGTGAACAGAGAGCAAACAATTTTGGGTCTAGGTGTCATTCACCGCCTACTTCCAGTGATTGCTCACAATCTGACATCTGCTGTCTCACAGCAGGACACCACACTGCATGGGGTTGTGTCTTCTGCACGTATGGGAGGAGAATCTGGCCTTTATTATTTTAGAATCCCCTATTCTAACAAAAGCAATGACCCCCATAGAATCATAGAATCATCCAGGTTGGAAGAGACCCCTGGGATCATCAAGTCCAACCGTCAGCCCTACTCTACAAGTTCTCCCCTACACCAGATCCTTCAACACCTTCAACACCACATCTAATCTACTCTTGATTTCAACCCCAGTGGTTGAAATCAAATGCTTAACAAACACATTTATTACTTTGGTTTTACTGGGGCCAGCACCTTTGCTCTTCACCCGCTACAGCATCACAGCACCTACCACTCCTCCATCTGAGCCTTTCCATCTCACCCCCTTCCTGCCCTCTCCTGGAGTTCCTGTCTCCTCTGGTGCCTCTGGTGCCAAGAGCAAGGTCATGAGCTTCCACAGGACTCGGATTCCTTCTGCTGAGTGAGGTGACAGCCAGTGATGCTGCCGGGAATGTGCATCCAGCTCATCCCATGCTCAGTGCAGACAGTGATTAAAGAGCCCTGAGCAGAACACGATGGTCTGACCGTGTCTGTGCAAAACTCATTCCAAGCCTGATGCTTTAGGTGTGGAAATTGGGAAGAAGGCTGGCCTCAGTTTGCCAAGTTAACTCTAATTAACCCAGACGCACTTCGGTGGGGATTTCCACCCAGTTCAGTGACTGTAATTTGTAATCCCAATCCACAGAACCTCATCTGAGTGCAGCATCCTAATCTTCAAAGAAAATGGTGTCAGTGCCCTCGGGAACGCATGGGTAGTGTAAGTGGCACACAGGGGAAGCCTCAAAGCAGTGCAGAGAGCAACCAGAATGGAACCATTTAAGAAAAAAAAAAAAGGGTAGTTGTCCTTTGTCCTGCTTAGCAGAAGTGAGAATGCCTGACAGCTCTTGCAGCCCCTCTACGGGATACTGCATCCCAGGATTCTCGCTCCTCGTGTCCTCTTCATGGATTAAAGGCAGGAGATGTGAGAGGACGATTTCTTAGCATCTGAGCACTTGCTGCCCTTGCTGTGTTTCTTATGGGTTTGGGTTTTTTAAAGTGGATACTATGGTGTCTTCATAAAAAGAGTCTGCCAGCAGCTCGCCCTCTATAAGAAAGATATTCACAATTTCCATCTTTAAAATTAGTAAAAAGCCCAGACTGTCTCCACTGGCTTTAACCATCTTTGGAGGGCAATGATCCATCTCATAATTCTTTGGATAATTATATCCTCCCTTCAAGTCCTTCCCTGTAATTTCAGTTGGATGGGGTGATCCTCGCCTGCTGCTCTGAACTGCTGCGTTAAACAGCTGTCTTACTTTGTTCTAGAAGCTCCTTCCCTTTTGGTTTGGGTGAAATGGCTCCTATATATATATATAGAGAGAGAGTGCTGATGGATGAAAGGTGGGGTGTGGGGATTGACCCATGTTTCATGCAGCAGTCTGCTAAGGCAGAGAGGAAATATCTGAACTGAGAAACTGAGTTGAACAAAGAAATGTCACTGTTGGGGAGGTAAAATGGTATCAGAAATTGCAAGGAAGCTTTAAAGTTCTCTCAAGGTAGAGGTTCTCTCCTGACTCTTCTTTTTTTTGGCAAACCTTTTGCTACATCATTGCCATCCTTTAGTAAAACCCCGAGAAAAGTCTGACATTTAAAACTCTGTATTTTTTTCCCTTGCCCAGAAAGTCCCTGCTGATGGGACGATCACTGGGAAGCTACTGGCCTTATGGCAGGAGCCAATATCAGCTGCCTCTGGTCTCCTTGCTCTTGTGAGGGACAGGGTGTGACTGGGGCTTGGGCTGAGCTACAGCCGGTCACCGAGCACGGGGACAACCGCTGGGTTGTAGAGGAGCCTTTGCCAGACGAGGTGTGAGGGCTGTGAAGGCCGGGAGGACTCTGTAGGCCCCGAGCTGAAATCACCAAATCACAGTCCAAAGCAAAGGCAAAAGCCGTTTTTGTTCTGTTTTCTTGGCTTTTTTGAGTTGGTTGTGGGGTTTTTTTGTCTTTTTAATGGAAGGATAAAATCAAACCAGTTTGTTGTGGGTTTCAGAACAGTGGTTAGTGTGCTCCATTTGAAATGGAAGCAGCTGAGGTGGCGTGAAATACATCTAAAGCAGCAAACCCCTGTGTTTTAGACAGAGGGACCCTCTGAGGTTGCAGCAGAAGTTTACCTGAAAAAAAGCAAGTATAAAAGACCAAGCAGCCCAGTTTGCATGCCTGCACCTCCCGTCCTCTTGCTTTGCTACCTCTCCACCGAGATCTGAGAAAAAGCCACAAATACCTTATTGTAACCACAACAAACTCTACTTTTGGTCTTCTTTTCTCCCTGCTGAGTAAAACAGAACATAACTTTGATTTTTTGGGCAGTAAATCCAAGGTGCCATAGGCTGCAATGCTTCTTAATTGCGGGCAATTGCTCTGTGATGCCGAGGGACATTACCTATCCCTCCAAGTCCTACCAACCACAGCAAAAGGGACAGAGAATTGCCAAGTAATCATAGAATCACAGAATGTCAGGGATTGGAAGGGACCTTGAAAGATCATCTAGTCCAATCCCCCTGCCAGAGCAGGAACACCTAGAGCACATGAAATATTCTTGGCATGTGTGTCCTGCAGTTAGATTACTCCCCAAACCATCCTGTTGTAATCCTTTCCTTACAGAGAATACAGCCTCCAAAAGATGCCCCCCGTTCGCTCCGTGCCATTCATCCTGTCTTGGCTGCTGTTCATTTAGGTTCTGCAATAAGGTTGGGCTAATTTCTCTATTAAAAACTCAATTAAAATTCAAACCATGAAAATAGCACATCGGGGCGTACCCAAGGTCCAACCAGCTCCGTGTCTTCCTGTGAAAGTCGTGAGTGGCAGAGGTTGAGGAGCAAAGGATGAATAAAGGGAAAACACAGAGCGATCCTGCTGCTGAAACAGCTCCTCAGCTGCCAGCAGCCTGTCATAAAATCATAGAATCATTCAGGTTGGAAGAGACCCTTGGGATCATCCAGTCCAACCATCAGCCCCACTCTACAAGTTCTCCCCTACACCAGATCCCTCAACACCACATCTAATCTACTCTGAAACACAGTCAGGGATGGGGACTCCACCACCTCCCTGGGCAGCCTATTCCAGGCTCTGACCACACTGTCCTGTACGCTCTTCCCACGTCAGAGCTTTTCTCCCTGCGTGGATTTTTCAGCCTCGTGGCTTTTTAAGCATCTTTATACATTTGAACGTCTTTTGGCAATTTGTGCCCCAATTTCATTGTGAGTTCTGTGGAAAAAGAAACTCACTTATGGTTTCTTGCTCCTTACAGCACCAGAAGAAATGTTCACCCTCAGTTGCCTTCTCTGTTTTCTTACAGTCTTCTCTTTTTTTTCGTTCTCCCAAGTCTGTTTAATTGGGTTTTTATCTCCTGGTACAACAGGTAGCGTTTCCATCAGCCTTGTTATTCTTTGTACCCCTCCACCCCACTGGAGATGACACCAAGTGAGGTGGGAGTGTTGGACCTGCATGAGGGCAGGGAAGCTCTGCAGAGGGACTTGGATAGATTGGATGGATGGGCCAATGTTAATGGCATGGGCTTCAACAAGGCCAAGTGCCAGGTCCTGCCCTTGGGCCACAGCAACCCCATGGATGGCTACAGGCTTGGGGAAGTGTGGCTGGAGCTGCCTGGCAGAATTCCACTCCACACCAGTCTTGTCTGAAGCAGGTGGAGCAACGCAGATATATACTCTGGGGTGATTGCACTATTTCTGTCGCCTCTGAGGTTCTTAATAATCCCCAAGGTCGATTCATTGGGTTTTGGGTTTGTTTGTTTTTTTAAACTTTGCCACTGAACCGATGGAGGAGCATTTTTCAGAGACAACACAGAGAATCCTAGAATCATTTTGGTTGGAGGAGACCCTTGGGATCATCGAGTCCAACCATCAGCCCTAGTCTACAAAGTTCCCCCCTACACCAGATCCCTCAACACCACCTCTAATCGACTCTGAAACACAGTCAGGGATGGGGACTCCACCCCCTCCCTGGGCAAGTTGGCATTCTCTTAGAAAATGCCTGTTTTTGTGGTTTTTGCAGAGTTTTTAATGCTGTTACAGGAGTATGTGGAAGGATTACCATGGTGTCTATATATAGCTAAGCTTCCTCCCTCTCCCACCTTGGGCTTGCTTTCTGGCAGCCCCGTGGCAAACCACCAGTACTCTGCCCTTGAACCTTTTTAAATTATCTTGTTTTTCCAGTGATGTATTAAACTGACAGCAACTTCCTATCGATTTCTTCAGATTTCATCTTCCCAGCAGAGCCCCATCAAACCACCACCAGCAGAAAGCCTGTGGGCTGAGCTCCCTTTTACCCGTTCAGATGCTCATCTTGAAGGGTTTATAAAGGTTAAATAACCCAGTTGCTGTTATGGAGAGCAGAAACTAGGTGTTATGTTGTATTGGCTCCCCCTAGTGGGTTTGGATCTCTGCTGGAGTCCTCAGAGTCACTCTCTCAGTCACCAAGTCCTACTTCCCCCAGGCAGCAGGAACTGCAGGGAGCAGTTTGTGCTCCTTTTTGAATATCTTCCTGGTATGTTCCCTCAAAACTC
Organism: Jacana jacana; assembly: GCA_013400555.1. Taxonomy (NCBI): domain Eukaryota; kingdom Metazoa; phylum Chordata; class Aves; order Charadriiformes; family Jacanidae; genus Jacana; species Jacana jacana. The sequence continues at coordinate 219,658 of VZTM01009948.1, read as the reverse complement.
CACTTCTTGCTTTCTCTTTGGGCCATGGTATCTCTTTCACAGCGTTTCCTGGACTTTGCTGGTGTTTTCAGACCCTCTGGATGTATCATGCTGTCGTGGTTTCGTGGCCACAAAGATGCTCAGAGGGCTGCACCCCCTCTGCTGGGAGAACAGGCTGAGAGAGTTGGGGTTGTTCAACCTGGAGAAGAGAAGGCTCTAAGGAAACCTTAGAGCAGCCTTCCAGTATCTGAAGGGGGCTCCAGGAGAGCTGGAGAGGGACTCTTTGTCAGGAAGTGCAGTGACAGGACAAGGGGTAACTGCTTTAAATTGAAAGAGGGGAGATTTAGATTAGGTAAATAGAAATTCTTTGCTGTGAGAGTGGTGAGACACTGGAACAGGTTGCCCAGAGAAGCTGTGGCTGCCCCATCCCTGGAGGGGTTCAAGGCCAGGCTGAATGGGGCTTGGAGCAACCTGGTGTGGTGGGAGGTGTCCCTGCCCAGGGCAGGGGGTTGGAACTTGATGATCTTTCAGGTCCCTTCCAACCTGACCCATTCTATGATTCTATAGGTCACGTCACACAGGAGTATCCCCGTGCTCCTGGGCCAGTGATTTGGTTCTAAGCCTTTGGAACTAAGCGGTAATTGCACCAATATGAATCATTTCTCCTGATGGGAACACTAAAGGTGCCTCTCTTTACTCTTCTCTTCTTCATCAGAATGGTCTTCTGGGGCACTTCTCCCTATATACTCCACCTTGCCTCACAGTGTGGCTTGGTTTTGGGAGGAGAGGGGGGCTGGTTTCCTTTTGGATGAAACTAATTGGAAGGAAACACTCCAGGAGCAAGGCTGATGCACTCAGTATCAATGGAAACTGCTTACAAGCTGGAACGGGTTTAGGAAGGATGAGCTCATGCTGTACAAGAACCTCCTTTCCTTGTGAGTGTTACACATTCCCAGCTGGTCAGGGGGCAAGTGACACCCCCTCCCCACAGCCATTTCCTCTCTGTCCCCAAGGAAGACAGAGAAATTTGAAAGGTGGTTTCTGGGGATGAAAAACTCTCCTTGAAAACTGTAGTAGAGAATGGCAGTGAAGGCAGCGACCAAAAACTGCATCAAGTCATGAAGGTAGCTACCAAAAAGTGCATCAAGTCATGAAGGCAGCGACCAAAAACTGCATCAAGTCACCCCATTTTTAATATGTGGATATTGTGCTTAGTTTGCTTTGAAGGTATTTGGCTTTGGTTCTACCCAGCAGCTGCCCAGAAGGTACAAAGGCAGGCAGGTAAAGGAATGAAACCTTCAAAAGTCATAGAATCATTCAGGTTGGAAGAGACTCTTGGGATCATCAAGTCCAACCATCAGCCCTACTCTACAAGTTCTCCCCTACACCAGATCCCTCAACACCACATCCAATCTACTCTAAAATCCACTGAAGAGATTATAGAGCAGGAGACAGGTCTGTGAACCGGCATCTGCTGATTCTCAGGCTCAGCAAATCCCCGTCTGGGTGACCCTGAACGGCTGTTTGCTATTTCAGATTCCCCCAAAACGACAAATTTAGGCTAATGATTGCAGAAATAGCATTACCCCCAAAGGCTTCTTCCTATTAGACCCAGGACCCTTCGCTTCTGAAGAGGGATCTGTTGCAGGAACAGAGGGAGGTCGTGAGGGTGAGCTCATAAGCGGTGTCTCTGCTCACTCTGCAGAGTTATGTCCTCACACCTGACGGCAACAGAAGTTTTTTGGGTTGTTTTTTTTTAATATGGCCGGTGAGTAACCAGTGAAAACCGACTTCTCCGGGTTGCTCGCTGCGTGGTTCGCCCAGGCGGAACCGTTTCCCTGCTGAAGGGCAGGTGGCTGGCTGGAAAAGCTGCACCTGCCTGTCAAGGTGAACACATCTCCTTTATCTCTAGGTAATAGCACAGCAAGTCTCAGAGGAGAATCTACAAGAAGGTCGCCTCTACCCCCCCTTAGTCACGATTCAGCAGGTGTCGCTGAAAATCGCCGTCAGGGTAAGTCATTTCACTCTTTTGTGGCTGCTTTCTCCACGTAACGGAGCATGGGCTTCCATCAGCTCCACACGCCTTCCCACACCTCTGAAGTCGGTTTAGATCCATCAGTCTTGGACAAGTAGTGGTTTAAATGCGTGAATGTAAACGTGACCCAAATACAAGGAGGAACGATAGGGAATTCCAGCAAGTGTTTGTGTCTGCAGGGCCCCAGCTCTGCTGGCCGTCAGGCAGGAGCAGGTCCCCGGGCTCACACTCACGTGAGCTGTGACAGAGCTTTTGGACATTGGGGCCTTTCCTTTTTAATATCTTCATTGATGATGTCGATAGGGACATAGAAAACACTATCAGTGAGTTTGCAGATGACACTAAGTTGGGTGGGAGTGTTGATCTGGTTGAGGGCGGGGATGCTCTACAGAGGGACTGGGATAGACTGGATGGATAGGCCAATGTTAATGGCATGGCCTTCAACAAGGCCAANAGAGGAGGCTGAGGGGAGACCTCATCACTCTCTACAACTGCTTGAAAGGGCATTGTAGAGAGGTTGGCGCTGGTCTCTTCTCATGGGCAATGAGCGATAGAAGGAGAGGGAATGGCTGCAAGCTGCAGCAGGGTAGGGTTAGGCTGGACAGTAGGAAAAAGTGTTTCCCAGAGAGAGTGGTCAGTCAGTGGAATCAGCTGCCCAGGGAGGTGGTGGAGTCCCCATCCCTGACTGTGTTTCAGAGTAGATTGGATGTGGTGTTGGGGGATCTGGTGTAGGGGAGAACTTGTAGAGTAGGGCTGATGGTTGGACTGGATGATCCCAAGGGTCTCTTCCAACCTGAATGATTCTGTGATTCTATGACATTGATGACACTCTTGACAGGCAATTGATAAAGTGTCACCCGCTGTCCAGGTCCATACAGATGGATTTTCAGTAAAACCCCAGTTTCCCAAGAAATGTTGCTGTCCTGGAGAGAAGGGGAAGCTTTCAAAGCACATATTCATCCTCCTTCCCCCATCTGTTTTTTTGGTGGGGAAGCAGCATTTTAGGTTATTTTGCCAGTCTGTGACCTTTTTTGCTCCAATTATCATTTTCTGCCTTGGTCACCTTACTGTTTATAACTCCCCTTCCTGCATATTCTTTTGAAAGAGTAACAGGGAGCCCTCACACGTGAGAGTTCCCTTCGCTTCCACTCAGGAGTAACTGTAGACCTCAACGTGTTTCCTACCATCCCTGAGGCGGAATCAAGCTGCCTGTGTGTGCTTGGCAGAAACTCAGCGCTGGAAATTCCTCCTCTGCTTGTGTTGTATAAAATACCAAAAAAAAAAGAGAAGGAAAATGGTACCAAACGTTCCTTTCTGCCTGATCTCCCATGAACTTCGATCCCTGCAAATACCTGCTCTGGCTCATCGAAGCCTGGAGGAAGGCGGCGGGGCAGATTTGTTTCAGGCACAAGGATTTCACACCCAAGGGGATGAAGGGCAGCGTGGGACAGTGTCACGACTGTCACCCGTCCCTGATACTGACTTCTTTATTGTTCTTTCCTGTTTTACTGTTTTCTGTGGGTATTGTTTTGGCTGTTCCAGCAGCATCTGTTGACAGCAGGTTTTTGAGCCCAGCAGTAGTAGCACAGGGAGGCTGAGAAGCCAACTCTTAAGTTATTAAAATAGTTCAGAATGCAAAAATACAGCGTAGCAGCTCTTGCTTTGCAAAATAAAGGGTAGGTTTAGTAAGAATTTTAGCTACTATTAGTCTTCTACTTCAAATTAAGTCTGGAATTCCTTTCCCTGAGAGTCTTACAGTCGTAGTGGGTCTATAATTCTGGGGGAATACCTATGCATCACTATAGAGTGCCCCTCAAATGTCTAAACACTGAAACAATTGCTCCTCACAGTAAATAGCAGAAGAAAGTCTGCTTCAATCATGTGTGGAACACCTTTGTGTAGGGTGATCGTCTTCTGTTTTTCTCCACGAGTCAAAAGAAAACACTTGGGAAGAGCTGAGAGCATACCCACAGTGTACTGGTAGGGACTGGGAGGAACTGATGGTTGGACTTGATGATCCCAAGGGTCTCTTCCAACCTCTATGATTCTGTGATCCAGCCCGAGAGTTTTAGGGATGGCTTTGCACCAGGGCAACCCGCTGATGGAAACCGTATCCCAGTGCTTGGGGTTTGTGGGGGGGTTTAGCAGCACTAACGAGGATTTTAATGCATCTCTCTAGATCGCAGAAGAAGCCTACAGGAACAAGACTGCCTCCACCTACCCTCAGCCCAAGGACCTAGAATCCTTCATCCGCTCTCAGGTTTACAGTACCGACTACAACAGCTTCGTGGCCGACTCCTATTCCTGGCCCGAAGAAGCCATGAAAGTGAAACTGTAAATATAGAATGAAGAAGGAAGAAACGAGCAGCCCTTCAAAAGCATTAAAACACCCAGAACGTTTCTGCTTAGGAAACCTCAGAATAGCTGATTTTTTTTTTTAAGATGCCGAAACCCTTTTTCTAAATTGTAAGATTTGTTTAGAAACTCAGAGCAAGGGATCATGTTAATTACACACCGGGAAATAAATAGTAATCGGAGACATTTATCGGTGTCGCTACTTTGATGGTTATTTTAACTGAGACATCCTGTACTATAGTTTGGCAGAAGCTTTTGTTATGGAAATCAGTACCTTGAGTCGAGGGTTTGGTCAGCGAGAACTTAAGGTGACAAACAGTACTGTGGAAAATTAAGAAATGCACGTGAGGATGTTTAATTCATCCCAGGTCACAACGGAATCCACATAAATTGTTGAGCTGTTATTTAAAAAAAAAAACACCCCAAACCCCAAACTTTAAAAACCAGTAAGGTTAGAATATTTCCCTCCAGAGAAAAGCCCTAATGGTCACTCCCGTGTGGAGGAATGAGAAGTTTCTGACAAGAACTGGACTGGCCAAACCTTCTGTTCACTGGAGCACACTAACATCCTAAGGAACATCCTTCCTGAGCTCATAGTGATAAATGCTGGTTTTAGGGGCTCAGAAAATATGTAAACACTCCTCAAAAACAGGTGGCATTTCAGAAGGGAAGCTCAGATTAACTACTTGAACCATTCCTTTTAATAGTTAAAGTTTCCCTTTCCACAGTAGCTGTAAGGCACAGTATTTCAATGTTAGTGTCATCTCCTGCTGCCCCGAATTAAGGCTCCTTCCAGTTTCTCTTATTTGTCTGAAAGCTTGCCTTTGACACCAAATAAAATCTGAAAAATATGTCCACTTTGATGCTGTTTCAGGAATTCTAGGAACTGGCCAAGATCCATGTGATAGTCATTCCTCAGGCCATAATCACCATGTGCCTGAAACTGTAGGTCTTCAAAAGCACCGAAGAGACGAAGATTATCGATGCCTCCCTCCGTTTCCACGTTCTCCACGTGCTTGCATGAAATATGCTTCCAGCTGGGATACCTGATGACACGCCAGAACTCTTCACAGTTTTCTCTGAGTCCCTCCACACAGATGACACCAGGTTTCCCCGTCAGGCAGAAGCCGGTCAGGTTTAACTTCTTGGCAGAGTCACAGATCTTTTTCCTCAATTCCTGCCTGTATATATGGTGGCTGTAGATCCACATGCGATGCAGCGTTTCTTTAACTACCTCTTCCTTTCTAGCACCTTCCGTAGAGACCCTGCTGTCTTGGAGGTAAGGCAAGGTGTTGTCTTTCACCCACTGCACGGCTTGGTGTACACACACTTCCCCTGACTCCAGAGAGCTGAGGTGAGAAGCCAGACGGGTGTTGAGCTGCAGCTGCTGCTGTCTGTGCAGCGCGGCTGATCTCACAAAAAGCTGCGGAGCTGCACGAGGATAGGCATGAGGCAGCAGCACCTGCAATTCCACTTTCACCTTAAACAGAACACACACAGACCGAAAATTAACTCTGTGGCTGCTGAAAGACACCACAGACTTTTCTTCCCCGTCAAAGGTCAGACTATGGGGAGATGTAACTAAGATTGCAACCTCCCAAACACCGGAATTACTTCTGCTGGGCTTTGATCAGCTCCTTTCCTTGCACCATGTGGGGACTTGGGCCACACCAACCCCATGCATCGTTACAGGCTTGGGGACCCATGGCTGGAGCTGCCTGGCAGAAAAGGACCTGGGGGTGCTGGTCAACAGGCGGCTGAACATGAGCCAGCAGTGTGCCCAGGTGGCCAAGAAGGCCAAGGGCATCCTGGCTTGCATAAAGAATAGTGTGACCAGCAGAAGTAGGGAGGTGACTGTCCCACTGTACTCAGCACTGGGGAGGCCACACNCCTAAATGATTCTATGATTCTATGATTTTCCCATCATATCGAGGGTTATTTTCTGCTGTTCACTGAAATAACGCCGTGGCTTGAAGGTGTGTGTGTCTCGGTGTGTGCTCTGTGCTGCTGCAGCGATAAACTACCAGCCTGTCAGAGTCGAGGGACAAGTGGCTTGTGACAATCTTGTCCCGTAACAAATCATAGAATCATTCAGGTTGGAAGAGACCCTTGGGATCATCCAGTCCAACCATCAGCCCTACTCTACAAGTTCTCCCCTACACCAGATCCCTCAACACCACATCTAATCTACTCTTAAACACAGTCAGGGATGGGGACTCCACCACCTCCCTGGGCAGCCCATTCCAGGCTCTGACCACTCTTGCTGGGAAGAATTTTTTCCTAATGTCCAGCCTAACCCTACCCTGCTGCAGCTTGCAGCCATTCCCTCTCGTTCTGTCGCTCATTGCCCGTGAGAAGAGACCAGCACCAACCTCTCTCCAATGCCCTTTCAAGCAGTTGTAGAGAGGGATGAGGTCTCCCCTCAGCCTCCTCTTCCTCCAACTAAACAGTCCCAAATGCACGTCTCATCAATGAGCTCAGCCCAGTTGCTGGATCTACCCCAGGAAAACAAGGCCACGGGTTATACAAAACAGTGTTTATGATTGTACATACTGTGCATAGAGGCATTAGCATTATTTTAACAAGTATTCCCCCTAAGAGAGGAAGCATTCCCAGAATTATAGATACAGGTTTATATGCATTTTTAGGCTGGGAAACCTCTATTTTGCCTGATCTACACACCACAGACCGTTGAACTTCTCTTGATTATTCCACCAGTGTCTCAAAACGGAGCACTCTGGTTCTTTGGAACCTGACCCTTGCCTCTGGTCCAAGAGCAGGAAAGGATTTAGGTACCCTTGGTGCTTGAGGCTCTTTCACTCCAGTACACAGTCAAATTATTAGTCCTGCAGAGAGACCTGAATTGGGCAATGACCCATGATTAATTTTTCCAAGTTCCTTGACAATCTGCCCCATCGGTTGTCTGCTCCTGTCAGTGATTCTATCAGCCTGTCTTGGCTAAATCACTTCAAGAGTCAAAGAAATAATTAAAACCAAGAGCTTTTTCTTGCAGCAAATTAGGGAGAGTTTCTCTCTCTTTTTTTTTAGTGCAGTTTTTAAGTGCATGCACCAGGAGGAACGAAACCACCCCACATGAACCCGTCTCGGTGGAATTTCTCACCTTTGGCTCCCCCACATCAATAGCAATGGAATATTCAAGCTGTGGGGGCAGAGCTCCACCAGGGTTCCTCAGGTAGCGCTGCACACCAGGCACTGCGTCCTCATCCACATTTAGTTCACCTTTTTTGGGAAACATGGAAAGGAGCATTTCCAATTCCAGCAGCTGGAGCTCCAGGCATTCTTTTACCGTGACAGCCATTGCCCTGCCCTCTGCACACACACCTGCAACAAGAAGCATGGAGTCACACCCCGAGGGCTTAACACACAGCCAGGTTTAGCACCATGCCTGCAGCTGAAGGAGACAGTCTTTGGAGGAAAACCTCACTATTTTTTAAAGGGCAGAATATGCATGAAAAACAGCTGGGTATTGAATAAAGCTCTGGAGAGCTGGGCAGAGAGGAACCTGATGAAATTCAACAAAGGCAAGTGTAGGGTGTTGCACCTGAAGAGGAATAATCCCCTGCACAAGGACAGGTTGGGGGTGACCTGCTGGAGAGCAGCTCTGAGGACAAAGGCCTGGTGGACAGCAGGATGACCATGAGCCAGCAACGTGCCCTTGAGGACAAGAAGGCCAATGGCATCCTGAGGTGCATCAGGAAAAGCATGACCACCAGGTGGATGGAGGGAGGTCATCCTGCCCCTCTGCTCTGCCCTGGTGAGGCCCCACTGGGAGCACTGGGCTCAGTTCTGGGCTTCCCACTTCAAGAAGGACAGGGAACTGCTGGAGAGGGTACAGCAGAGGACTACAAAGATGATGACGGGCCTGGAACATCTCTCTGATGGGGAAAGGCTGAGGGACTCGGGTCTTTTTAGTCTGGAGAAGACAGAGTGACTGATCAGAAGACTGATCAACACCTAGAAATACTTCAAGGGTGGGTGTCAGGAGGACGGGGCCAGTTTTTTTTTCAGTGGTGCCCAGGGACAGAACAAGAGGGAACAGGCACAAACTGAACATAAGAAGTTCCATCTAAACATGAGCGGCTTCTCTCCTGTGAGGGTGTCAGAGCCCTGGCAGAGGCTGCCCAGAGAGGTGGTGGAGTCTCCATCTCTGGAGACATTCCAAACCCACCTGGACACGTTCCTGTGGGACCTGCTCTGGGTGACCCTGCTCTGGCAGGGGGTTGGACTAGATGATCTCCAGAGGTCCCTTCCAACCTCGTATCATTCTGTGAGTACAGAACCTTTTAATAATTAGTCTCTCAGGGGCGTACTTCACAGTTAAGGGGGAGAAAGGCGCTGACGGGAGACGAAGGGGATGCGGCACCACGGAGCTGCGAGCGGCCGCCACCCCCGGGCCGCGAATACGCGCCGCCAGCCTCACCTGCCCCGCGGGGCCCTCAATCACCGCGGCAGAGGAGAGGAGACGGAGGCGCCAGGTCTCTTCATGCCGCTTCACCCAGCGTTGAGGGGGAGTGGCGAGAGGGAGCGGGGCGCAACCCTCGGCCGAAAGTCGCCACCTCAGCGCGGCCGTTCAACCGCCGCTGCGCGAGCCGCGGCCAGTCGAGGCGGGGCGGGGGGAAGCGCATGCGCACCCGGCCGGGATTGGCCCCGGCTCTGATTGACAGTGGGCGTGGCCAATGAGAAGCGCGGCGCGGAGAGTGTGGCCGCGTCGGTTCCGGGAGGGGTGTGCTGTGGTGGCGGCGGCGGCGGGAGGTGGGTGAGTTGGTGCTTGGGCTTGTCGCGAAGTGGGTGTCGAGACATTCAGGCGTGTAGGGAAGGGGCTGGCTGTGGCGGAGTGCCTCCGGCCGACACTGTCTGCGCCTCAGGTTGGTTGAGGCGTGGGGCGGGGTCGGTGCGGGACCGTCGTCTGAGTTAAACATCCAGGTGACGCTGCCACAGGGAGGGTTTCCCTGAGTCTGTGGGGGTTTGAGGAGGGAGGATAGGCCGCTTTTGGAACCCTGAAGTTAACACATGGTGTCGTGGCCGCTGAGGAGTTAACGTTAGGGTGGGAAGTGGCCTGCCCTTTGTAATAACTTATTAGGGTGCCTGGATGTGGGCGATTGAGAATGGTGGTGCTTCTCACCTTCGTGGTGTGGTGAAATCTGATGGAGCACTGCTTGTCCAGTGCTGTACTGGGAATTTGGAGGCTCCTTCATGGGTTGCTCCGGTAGCGGTCCCCCTTGCAGTCCCACTGAGGGGTTTGATATGAAGGGCTTAAGGTATCTCTGCCCTGCAAAAATCCAAAGTGCAAATCGTGAGGCTTAAGGGTAATGACTTCTCTCCCTTGTTATTTCCTTCCCCAGAAATGGATACTGAAGCCCTTAAGAAATACTCGGCTTTGCATCCCAAACCCGCTGGGCTGACCCTTCAGTATGGCACCGCTGGGTTCCGCAGCAAGGCCGAGCGGCTCGACCACGTCATGTTCCGCATGGGCCTGCTGGCAGTGCTCCGCTCCCGAGCTGTGGCATCCACCATCGGCATCATGGTTACAGCATCTCACAACCCCGAAGTAAGAACAACACTGTCTTTTAAAAAGCAGGTAGATGTGATTGGTCTGGTAGGATCAAAGCTCCTCGTGGTACTGAGAAACCAGATCCCGTGAAGGTGCTCAGACCTGCTGAAAGCGTGTGTTTAGCCGGCTCCCTGAAAATGGGATCCCTGGCATGTCTGAAGTTACCTTCCCCTCAGCACACAAGCATCGTTTCCTCGTGTGGGAATGCTGTAGTGTAGGAATTCTGGCAAGCTGGGAGTACCCTTGAGAAGGGACGAACCTTTGAGCAAAACCTGCCAGTCTGAAAAACGAAGAGACCTGGCGATGACAAGCCGGGCAGTTCAACTCCTGCTGCTGTGGAGAATTCTGGGTTATCAGAATGCCCCCTTACATCCTCTCGATGTCAAATGAACTTCACACCAAAATTGTTAAGGGTGAAAAAGTCCATTAGTTCATACGTTGGTTGTGTTATTTTTTTGGAGGTTTAAATAAACAGCTGAGCTATTGCTTCCCAGCAATGGTCCACATTGGAGGAAGCCCTGTGAATGAATGACATGTCAGCTTTCTCAAAAGGGATTTTATTAACTTTCCCGCTTTGGGGCTTATTGTATTTTGTTCTCTTTTGTTGTGGTCGCTGTTGTTTTCCCTAAGGAAGATAATGGTGTGAAGCTGGTTGATCCTCTTGGAGAAATGCTGCACCCTTCCTGGGAAGAGTATGCCACACAACTAGCGAATGCTGAGGAGCAAGACCTGCAGAAGATCATAACTGAGATCTGCCAGAAGGCAGCAGTCAACCAGCACAAAGATGCTTCTGTTTTTATTGGTAGAGACACCAGGTAATGACAAAATGCTGTGGGGATGCGCTGCTTTTCTGTGCCAACGCTTTCTTCAGGGCTGCTTCTGGATGTTTGCCCTTCCCCAGCCAGGTTATGGGGGGGTTTATGCCTGGTTATACATCATAATTTGTGATTTTAGCAATAAACAAAAGTTTGCCAATGCTGTTCCTATTTTAGCTTCCCTGATAGTTATGAGACTGCTTTTTGTAGTTCCTAGGGCCACTTCTGAACAGGAAGCTTTAATGTAGGTTTGGGGNGAAGTTCCATCTAAACATGAGCGGCTTCTCTCCTGTGAGGGTGTCAGAGCCCTGGCAGAGGCTGCCCAGAGAGGTGGTGGAGTCTCCATCTCTGGAGACATTCCAAACCCACCTGGACACGTTCCTGTGGGACCTGCTCTGGGTGACCCTGCTCTGGCAGGGGGTTGGACTAGATGATCTCCAGAGGTCCCTTCCAACCTCGTATCATTCTGTGAGTACAGAACCTTTTAATAATTAGTCTCTCAGGGGCGTACTTCACAGTTAAGGGGGAGAAAGGCGCTGACGGGAGACGAAGGGGATGCGGCACCACGGAGCTGCGAGCGGCCGCCACCCCCGGGCCGCGAATACGCGCCGCCAGCCTCACCTGCCCCGCGGGGCCCTCAATCACCGCGGCAGAGGAGAGGAGACGGAGGCGCCAGGTCTCTTCATGCCGCTTCACCCAGCGTTGAGGGGGAGTGGCGAGAGGGAGCGGGGCGCAACCCTCGGCCGAAAGTCGCCACCTCAGCGCGGCCGTTCAACCGCCGCTGCGCGAGCCGCGGCCAGTCGAGGCGGGGCGGGGGGAAGCGCATGCGCAC